>JAVQKC010164392.1:0-10971 GCA_036025475.1 Philypnodon macrostomus
TGAGAACACCACAGACAGAAGACTCTACTCGATATGAGAACACCACAGACAGAAGACTCTACTCGATATGAGAACACCACAGACAGAAGACTCTGTACTCGATATGATCAACATGTACACAGTGCTGGTGGCCTTACTTTAGCAGCACGTAAATATTGGAGTTACGAGTCTGCCTGAAACCTCCAGTATTACCCGTGCTGCTGAAGCAAAGCTGACCGCTGACTGACGCTGTGTCAGGACTACAGACCTGGATCTTTTAATCTACACACTGTAGATGCTGTCTTAAGGGCATCTGTGCACAATAAAATTATTTTCTCTGTAAATGTTTTGGACATTTGTCATAAAACATGTTGGGGTGTGTGTTGTAATATAAATGTAGAATTTAGATTGCATTTGTTATGTTTGCCTCTATAGTTGTATTGATACATTTGTGATTAAGGACATGAAATGACATTTTTAAACAAAGCTGTTTGACTGACACACTTGAACTAATAAATATTCACTGGGAATGCGCCACAGACCATTATTTGAGGCACACGTCACAAATCTGTTGTAGCGGGTCTACGATAATCCTAGGCTTTTGGCCTCCGTGACCAAACAAGAGCAGCGCTGTTCGTAACCCAGCATAGCGAGGATGAAATGGATGAATGATGTTTATTTTATTTCACGTAATGAAAACGGGGACTAAATCTGATACTGATGTAGAGAACACCGTGCTATTGTCTATTTTTACCTCTACATTTTGTGTCGAGAGCAGTAGATGATCATTTGCATAATTTCCAGATCGTTGGCATCTTCCCCATCCTATTGGCCTTCTAGGCCTTTTCAAAAAAATACCAAATCCAGTCGGATGCGGATATTAATGTACGTTAGTCGTCTTTGTCCAGTTTTTAACAAAATATGACCCATAATATTTTCTGAGCGACTAATTATATTTTTAAACAAATCCAGAATTATGAACATCTGAAAGTTAGTTGGAGGTTGATGCCGTCCTTTCAGTATTTATGGTGATTTGTCTGTTCGTAACAAAATGTCAAAAATATAAATTTTGGTGAAATATTACTTTTATCACGATAGACTCACGAAGTCATTTTCACAAATTGGGGAAGTTTAAAAAGGAAAATGAGCGAAGGCCTGTCCCTTAAACCAAAAAATCTATGCGTCACAGCGTCTATGTCCAGCGGGTTTTACGAAAGCTCAACTTGATCATTTTGAATGTTTAGAGATCAGTGGAATTGCCTGATATCTACATTGACATTTATCCTGTACCAACATGTCGCTTAGCCTACGGACTATTAGAGAGGCTATTACATCATAATTTAATTAAAGACTAGCAAAAAATAGCCTACAAGGTGAAATTATAAATATTTTTAGAAATTCCAAATTTGGTCGTCTTGGGTGCGTAAACGTAAATCAAGCACCTGTTTTATGTCTGGAGTAGAGTCTGATTAAATTAATTCTATCCAGTAAAATTGTCGCGATTAAGAAGACTAAATCATCTGAGCAAGAGACTAGACAACTCAACTGTAGGTTACATCACATACATTCATTATATAGGCCTAATAAAGTATGGGGGATCTGTCCTAATGTAGGGTATATCAGCCACATCTGCGAGGATAGTGCTTTATTGTTCGATACATTTCCCAAAACGTGCCAATCGAGACTTGTTAATACACAGTGGCACTTTACTTATCCTGTTTGCCTGGCAACAGACGGCTATATATGCCTATATGTAGGCTAATGCGTGCCATGACGCAAACCCTGAATTATAGCGAGTGCGGACACTTTCGGTCTTATGCTGATGTTAAAATGTATGTTGCAGTTCACTAATGGCAGGAAAACAGGTGTAGACTATGACCAACTTAAAGAGACCATGTGTCTCTTTAAGTTGACCCATTTAGTTACTTATATCTGTCGTGCGCAGCCTATTTAACATAAGTATTATATATATTATATCTTATGTGTTCCGATTTCAGGACTATAAACAATCATCTCCCAGAACTCCAACAAACGAGGAGTCACGAGTCCGCAAATAAACCTGCCAACACATATGACTACATCTACGTTCTATTCTGATTAAGACCTAATTAACTCAATCAAAATGCTCCGTTTCAGAGCTGTGTTTCACTCGCTGTGTTCTGTAAGGGCCTGTTATGCAACCTGCGTAACCTTGACGAGTGCGCAGCATCACTGTGATACACGCTTATACAGCACATTCTTTTTAAACACAGTCTCCCGTGAACCCTAACACAGGTCTGTTTTTACGCAGGAAACAAAAACACGTGTACTGCTTGTCAGATTTATTTAGTTAAATGTAGACTATAAAAGGACGGTGTAGAAACATGATGTGAGATGTACAATTGTAAAAAAAAAGAGAGAAAGAATGGCACTAAATGAGCTTGATTAAAATCTCCCTACAACTGCGTCCCAGTGTGTCCAATGTCCACCGGTCACCCTCTAGTAAAGACTACCAAAGACATGGAGTCCATTATATTCATGATGCATTGCAGGCCTGCACTCAGTACACTCGTGGACACAGCAGCCAGGTCTCGCAGATACACGACGCTCCGAGTGACCTGCGATGTGACAGCACTGAGCAGCGGTTCAAAGCGGAGCTGTGCGGAGGCTGTGGACAGCAGAAAGGCAACGGCAAATCCAAGCAACATAAAAAAAGTCCTCACTCTGGGGGCTATCACACGGGAACATCCGGATCTGTAAGAGACTCTCTCGTGAGGCACGCTGATCTTATCCACTTCTCTAAGCCTCAAAGAGTCCCACTTTTTAACATCGAAATTAGGAACTACTGGACCTATGTCCATGCCTTTGCCAGAGGGGAGCGGGGTTTCTCGCAGGACCCTGATCTTCTCCCTGAATTCCTGCATCTGCTGCAGAAAGCACAGGGGGTCCGTGATGCTCTTGAAGGACTCGGCCATACTCAGAGCTCGCTCCTGCTCCTCCAGAGCCGCACACAACCTCGTGATGTCCGGGTCATACGCCTGCATCACTACCAGCTTCAGTGTTTCCAGGTCAGAGAGGATCTCGTTCTTTTTACACTCGATGGACCCAATAAGTTTGTCAAAGTATTCTGTCACTTTCTCTGCGTCTCGAGTCACGGACTGGAGCGCCTGTTTCTTCCCGGTCTGCAGAGTCTCGAGGCAGGACAGGATGTCTGCACTCTGCCAGCTCTCTACTCCGTGCAGCAGCTCATTGAACGCCCCCTTCTCGCGCTCGTACGCGTCCTCCAAAGAACTGAACCTGTGCCCCCTGTGCTCACCTGTCGTTGCGCAAAAGCCACAGATGAGTTTCAAATCGGATGCACAGAAAATGTTAAGTGGTTGTCCACTGTGATTTTTACAGACTGACATCTTAGGGAAGCCCCGGATTTTGCTGTATTTATCCACTATCCCGCGCAACGTATAGTTGATTTGTAGGCTGTTGGCTCCGTTGTGAGGAGTTTCTTTGCGACAGGTGGGACATTTCAACGGTGTCCTGAAAGCAGGACCTCGGGTTCCCTCCAGTAGTCCCTCTAGGCATTTCTTACAGAAGCTATGAGAGCACAGCAGTACCCGCGGGTCCTCGAAGAGACAGCAGCAGATCGGGCAGGTAAGTTCCTCCTCCAGCTGCTCCATTGCGCCCTGCAAACACAACACCAGCGTGTCAAATGCGCATTTAAAACTACCATTAGTAAAACAGTCAACATACGCACCCACATATGAGATAAGATTCTCATAAGACAGCAACGCCCACTAACTATACAGAGAAAATAAGCATTGCAAAGGATACAGTAAGTCCGCCGTCAAGTATCCCAATCCTGAACCGTTGCTCTGTGCCCACGTACGGGGTTGAGCGCTAAAATGTTGGCATCAGCTCTGCCACAGGTATCCGGTTTGTAACCTCCAGCGACTAACATCGTGACTCTTGAATCCATGCGTCCAGCGAGTCTTTTCTCAAATCAAAACTGGCGTAGCAAATAAGACCGTTGTTACTAACTTTGCACACCCAGAAGCAGCTTACATTCTCTCAGCTCGAAGAATTGCGTGACGGTGTTAAACTGGGTGGAGAGATACATTTTCAACGTCTAATCAATAGAACGAAGCTTTTTAAAGATAGTCTGGCTTCACTTTTGCAGTCTTCCTGCTAGAAGGCACTGACAGAAGGTTGTGACAGATTTCGCAAACCCATAGTAACATGCAAACTACTGGACCAAAAGAATCACTCACCAGCTGCTGAGACGCACTGTGCAACGCAATCATGGCGCTTGTTGCTGTGCAGACTTCACCCTTTTCCGGGTAAAGAGTTAACCCTTTCCCTAACACACTGGCCATTTGACAGCTGCACCACATGCTTTTAGAAGCACGAGAAATTGCCAATAAATGAGGGAAGATAAATGCTTTAAATGCTGGTGTTTTTGGGGTGTTGTTAGTTAACTGACAGTGAGCGTTGTTGTGTTTACGTTTTTACCCCTTGCTGCACATTCTCAGAGGATCCCTGCCAGGGCGATGGGGGAGGGGCTGTTGCTATGCAAAACATTACAGCGTGAAAAACTGTCAACTAGGCTTTGGCATCATCGCTTTTCTATTGCCCCACTTTATTCACTTGCATTGTATTTTGGTAATCTTTGGACAATAGTGCTGTAGGGCTAATTTATGCAGTGACACTGATACCAACACAACAAGCCCTAGTTTTATTACTCCAACACAGAAGTTGAAAATATCCATTGCCCCTGGACCAGAAAGAAACGCAAGTGAAGATATGTTCATACAATAGGCCTAGTTATTCAGTTCATTGTCCTGTTCAGCAGTAGGCTCACAGCTCTAATGTTCTTTTTAAACTTCTTAAGTCATCGGTGTAGTTATCTAACACCAATATCCAATAGTTACAAAGTCACGTGTAAATGTTGACCTTGATTTTCTTCCCTTGTTTCCATGCCATCAGGAGCACTGCCTGTCTTAGCCGCTGTGATTGGATATAGTGGGACAGAAGCGGTTTAAGCAGACCGGCTTTGTCCACAAGGTGTCGTTGTAGTATTATCAGGTCGATGTCGTGCTCTCATTGCTGTCAGATTGAGTGCGTTTCCGGTCGTTGGTGTAGGCTCTGTGATGGCTGCGATGTTTATGTGCTGTCTGGGCTGTTGCGGGGATGGGGGCTCAGGCCACATTCCCCTCAAAGAAATGCCTATCGTTCAATTAGACACTCACCACATGGGTAAGTTAGTGTTTTATTTCTTAGTTTATTTGATTACCGGTGACAGGCAGTCGTTGCTTACTCCGATAATTGCTACTTCTGCTATCAGCAGCTGCTAAGCTAATATTTATAGCTTGCCACTGAATACAGTTTATCGGAAAATCAACAAATTGATCGTAGCGAAGATCTTACACGCGACGCATTTAATATACTACACACTTGTTTTAACACACATAATAGCAATAATTAACAAAAATAAAATTGAAAATATAGAGACAATCTAAGACAAACATTTCTAGCTTTTATTTGCAACTTGGTTGAGATTCAGTAACGTAAACAACAATAAAAGTAATATCCCGATCAAAGAAGTCTTCATTTTATATATTTTTTTCAAATACATACCACCTTGGTAACGAAACAGCAGCGAGGTGCTGGTTGTGCTCCGTTGCTTTCTCGTGTCGTGATGCTATAAGACGTGGGGGAGAGTTGGACATTACGTGAAAGATTTGCAAGAAGTAAGCGTCAACCTGTGGTAAATAAATGATAGAGTCTAACCAAGGGGACAACAGTCTGTCAGATAGACTGTTGTCCCCTTGGTTCCTTGTTCTGTACATTTATGCTACTTGTCTGACGACATGGTCATTTTTATTAAGGGTGTAACGATACATCGTTGTATATTGATATATCATCGTAATTACAAATAATCGTATCGAAATTGATATCGTGATAATATCGTGATTAATATTGCGGTTATTTGCTTTTACACACCACACTTTTATTTACTTTTTTAAATGATGTCTGAACCTTTAAGACATTCTAATCATTATCGGAAGTATGTTTTTTTATATTATTGAAATATTTGGTTAAATTAGCAGATAATATTGCTATATTGCATGTGGGCCCATAAATCACAATATATCACTATCATATCATGGTAGTGTTTGAGTTATTGGCAAATATTGTATCGTCAACCCCCTGTATCGATATGTATCGTAAGGAAAGCTGTGATTTACACGTCTAATATTTATATTCAATACCCGTAACTTTAATTTCTGTACAGAGACTCTAGTGACTATTAATCAATTGAGACGCACTAATGAACGATCAGCACTCAACACTATAATACATTGTTATGAATTAATGTCTTTTAAAAAAAATTTTTTACAGGCACAGATGTTGTTATTGTCAAAAGTGGGCGAAGGATATGTGGCACTGGAGGATGTTTGGCCAATGCCCCTTTGCACCAAAACAAGAGTTATTTTGAGTTCAAGATCCAATCCACAGGTAAACCACAGCCCAATGTTACTGCATACACTGTCATTTACACTCCAACATGTTTTGTAATGTAATTGTACTTTCATTCAGGTGTGTGGGGGATTGGTGTGGCCACACAAAAAGTAAATCTTAACCAAGTGCCTTTGGGCAGAGACATAAACAGCTTAGTACTGAGGCATGATGGATCTGTATACCACAATAATGAAGAGAAAAATCGACTGCCAGCAAACAACATTCCTCAAGAGGGTGACATTGTGGTAGGCTGTTATCTTGTTCAAGGATAAACATAAGAACACATATTTCCTTTTCTTCCTGTTTTTAATATCTCATGATGCACAATACATGCTGAGACATATTGACACTGACATTTACATTGCGTTTAAATTCACATTTACCTTCCTCCAGTTGCTACAGGCCTAATGTAAAACATATATGATTTAAATTAAGCTGTATAAGCATAAATCAGCATAAGATTCCTGCTGAAAACAAATTGAGTCACACTTTAAACTATAAAAAACTAAAATTGCAGTCTTTTATTTTTGTCCTTAGGGAGTAACATATGACCATGTGGAGCTGAATTTATATCTGAATGGAAACCACATGCATTGTCCTGCCTCTGGCATCCGAGGCACTGTATATCCTGTTGTATATGGTAAGTTCATTAAGGTATTTTAAACCAGGTGTAACCTAATACAATATTTAATTTCCGCACCACTAGAGGGCTGTATTACCTTTGTTTTGTTCAAAAATCTATGCATCACTTATGTGTATATCAATTTTAATATGAAATATCTAACTTCATTGTTTTCAGTGGATGACAGTGCCATCTTAGATTGCCAGTTTAGTGACTTCTATCACACAGCTCCACACGGATTTGAGAAGATCCTATTCGAACAACAGATTTTTTGAAACTTTTATGCAAGTTATTCAACTTCTTGTTAAATGTTTTTCTCAATATCTCAAATGAACCTTTATTATTTATCATTTGATCTTCATTGGATAATGATAGTGTATGTGACTCCAAAGGCTCTTTTGTTACTCCTATTGTGTCTTTGTATTGCTGCTGAATTGTTCTTGGTGTAATCTTCAGAGGTAGACTCTTGATAGTTTGGACTCTGAGTTCCTGTGATGGAGGCTTTGTCCATTTCTGCTGATTAAAAAAACTGTAACGTATTACCTGGTGTTTGTCATAGAGCCTCCCTCTGTACAAACTGACACACTTTCTGTCAGCTCTGCATCTCAATTCTAAAAATCAGGATCAGAAGCCATGTTTGATTCAATATGCTTTGCTTAAATCCCATATTTATTTGATTACACAACTTATTATTATTGCAGTGGTATTTTCACTAAAACACTACAGATTAACATGAACATTAATGTTGCCTTACTTTTGTTGTTTTAAAATAAATGGCATGTGTGTATTGCCATATCTTTTGATTTATTTTATTATCGCCATTATAATGTTGGATGATAAAATATAAATATTTCTGTTGTCCATATAGCATATCATATTCTCTTAAGTGTGAAAATAATAGTCACGTGTCTTTGATTGCACTAATATTGTCAGTGAACAAGCAAAACCAAATATTGTTAAGTCCAATAAAGATTTTGTGTTTTACGTCCGTCTTTTGTCCTTTTTATTACATTTAATTGTGAACTTACACACTCGTAATAATTGTCAAAGTGTGAATATCTAAATTACATGCCGATGAGTCCGGTAAAGAGAGCATCCTGTACAGGAGCTGGGCCCGCCCCTCGCTCCGCTCCTCCCCGCCGCCTCGCCTCCTGTGGAGCAGAGCAGGACCGTGCCTCGTCTTTCACGAAGGAGATCCCCAAAGCCGGAGTAAGAGCTAAACCCCACACAGCAATGGCCGAAAACACCGGCTTAGAAAACCACCGCATCAAGAGCTTTAAAAACAAGGGACGAGATGTCGAGGTGAGTTTACGTGTGAACACGCGTGTCATTAATACACGGAGGGATAATAATATGTAGAAAACTGCAGACTTTGGGCCTCATTCGGAGCCCGGCCCTGACTACAGCTGCTGTCAGCTAACGCTAACTAGCAAGCGTTCGCCGTCAAAGTGCTCCTTGGTCTAGGTTGAAATGGAATCATCTTCAACATCTATTTTGACACGCAACACTGTGCACTTCCATAGTTAATATCCACGGGGATATTCGCGCAATTGTATTCAATTTCGTGGATATAAAAGATGCCGATGGTTCTGTCACTGCTAGCGTTAGCATATTTGGCTATGCTAGGATTTAGGATGGGCGCCGGGTTTAGCGAGACAGGCCTGACCGGCACCAGTATCCATACGTCTGCAATGCTCTGATCGCAATGTTGAGTAATAATGGGCATGCAAGGGACTAGTTGGGTACAAAGTCGATGGTAAATTGTGAGATTGTGTCAATGCGTGGACTTGTTCACTCTAACCAAGCATAGCTTTGCCCCTCCTTAATGGCTAGTATCAGCCACAGAGCTAAGCTAGTAAAGTCAGATGAAAAACCTTAAGTGAGCTGTAGGCTGACACTTATAACAGCATGGCACCAGTGTCATGATCGATCAAATGTTTACTAAAGCATTCTGAAACACCTCAAAACTGAAATGGTAATTAAAACGAGTCTATATACACTTTAATTTCAGGTATATCAAAATCTGTCACAGTAGCCCATATGTTTTTTTTCTGTCGATTGCTCAGTGTCTGTAGTAATAATTAAGCATGCTCATATTCTCAAAGACACCGTGTTTGAACATTCAATGCGATACATTTGAACCCAAATGTATCTCATGTGACTAAATCAAACATGTTTGAATTATATATTGTACGGACAGCTCACGTTGTGTAATCCTCAGATGACCCCCAAACAAACTCATGGTTGAGATTTGGGATAGATACTTTGAGATCTACCATTTGCTAAGTAGACTTCCAACAGCAGCTCCATAAAATCGGATGTTGTTGTGAAACATGGTGTTGGTACATAAAGCACATGGCTACTATGACAGATTTTGCCAAGTGCATTCCTGATGCTATTTCAGGCATCCTGGACGATAGACCTGGATCCTCTTAAGAGTTTTCCTACATAGATGACTCAGACCACATCAGAACAAAATGCCAATTTGGGTTTTACTTATGTAGGTCAGTCCTAACAGATTGCACTTGATTTTAGACATCATTAGGGACAGCTTTGAATGGCAAAGCAGCAGAGCCTCTGGTAATCCCCCCTATTGTTTTCTGCATATTGATCAGGATTTACATTTTGACTTTGCTCATATATACTTTGTTTTCTAAATCAATTACACATGGATGTTATCACAGTCTTTGAATTAAATATTGTGTTTTTATGTGTACCAAAATATACAGATAAACCAGTCAAAAAACCAGGATTCATATCTGTTAGCAGTTTAGTTAGTGTTAGTAATGTTTGGGAGACACCCCTCTGGGCTGATCTTCCTAGTTATGAGCCCTGAGGTTATGTAAGAGGCTATTTAGGAAGGCAATATGATCCTCTTCAAACAGTCACAAGATCTGGGACCATCTCAAGGTGCAGATGAACTAAAACACACTGCATCGTTTAATGATGAGAATATTAAACTGAGACCTCTTGATGATATTTACAGAACAAAACATTTACTCCACTCAAATTACTGATGCATTTAGGGACGTTGTAAAATGTTGCTGCTTTCCTTTTGGCACAGTTTAAAAAACGTTCTTTTCATTATTACAGACTATGCGAAGACATCGAAATGAAGTGACAGTTGAGCTGCGAAAGGTGAGCTGCAGAAGTTTGTCTGGTTGAGTTTCTTACATAATGTCTGGTGTTTTTTGTGTTGAGATTTTTTCCCAAATGACCAAAAAACGGCCACAAACTAAGAAAGAACCATTTGTCAAGCAGTGACAGATCTGCAGTGTTAAATCAGAGCGACTGAATGATGTGAAGTGCTGAGGTGTCTAAAGTCTAGCACATTCCAGTTCTCCAAATGAGAGCAGCCCCGCGCTACATGATTAGTCACTAGTGACGCACAGCAGCATGATGGACTGGAATGTAGGGCAAGGGAATCTCCTCCTACCACTGACTCACAGCTCCAGTCAACGATGGAATGTATGGGCTGCAGGAGAAAAGTTAGGATGCAATGTAAAACTGGGGTTAATGGTGCGGTTTTGTGTACATTTTAAAAATATATCGGCGAAACGACAATATTATGGAATCACGTCACTCCGCGTCCACGTCCGCAGATCCTAGCTGTGAACCCGATAACTCAAAAACAAATTGCTGGATCAGTTTTAACATTTGCACACAGGTACATACCATAAAGACGCCGAACTGTATCGGTTTGGGTACTTCTTCGATGAATATTAATTAAGTAAGTAATTAATTAATTACGGGCCAAAACTGTGAACGCAATAACTCAAAAGGTCTTTTGCAATATTAAAACCCTTAAAAATCAGACAATGTCTGATTAAGGTGCCCGTTGGTGACAGTTGTAGCAGATGTATGGGGCAGACATATGG
>JAVQKC010164397.1:0-21125 GCA_036025475.1 Philypnodon macrostomus
AAACCAGGACTCAACAGGTCTAAACCAGGACTCAACAGGTCTAAACAAGGAATAAACCAGGACTCAACAGGTCTAAACCAGGACTCAACAGGTCTAAACAAGGAATAAACCAGGACTCAACAGGTCTAAACAAGGAATAAACCAGGACTCAACAGGTCTAAACCAGGAATAAACCAGGACTCAACAGGTCTAAACCAGGACTCAACAGGTCTAAACAAGAAATAAACCAGGACTCAACAGGTCTAAACAAGGAATAAGCCAGGATTCAATCAGGCCTAAACCAGAAGTCTGAATATAGGTCAAAATAACAACAAAAACATTTTTGAACCAGGATTAAATCTGTTCAAAATTACGACTAAACCAAGTCTAAACAAAGAAAAGAACCAAAATGATTAAAATCTCTCTTACATTACTGCATGCAAGATTTTTGCCTGGTTTATTCTCTAATTTGTCAACAGATTTTCTCCCACACAGTTGTGATTTGGCACCTGGACTCCCCCTCCTCGAGACGGAGTAAAGCTTGCCGTGACCTGGAAGGGTTTATCACGGCACGACTCATTAACCTGACACCGAGAGCATGGTGTTTCTGGCATAAACAACCTCATCGAACACCCTTACACGCACACACACAACTACACACAAACACAAAGCTAACATGTGTAACTTTATGCAAGAACGGCCACAGATGCGTCCACATTTACTGCGTCAAGACCGGTTCCACTCTCGGATCCATCAGTGCCACTTGTGTTCACACCCACTCCTTTAGCGCTAATGTGAGGAGCCAGGTACAATTAAAAGCTCCAGAAGGTCTTTCACTTATTATACAGACTTTTTTTTTTCAGGATAGGGAGAAATAAAACTGCCCAAGTCATTTGATTACACCATAGCAGGACGCTAATCAAAGCAACCAGCACAATGGTTGCATTTTGGGATCAAAATTATTTCCTCCGGAAGAGCTGGAGGAAGTGTCTGGGGAGAGGGAAGTCTGGGCGTCCCTGCTTAGACTGCTGCCCCCGCGACCCGGCCTCGGATAAGTGGAAGAAGATGGATGGATGGATGGAATATTTGAGAGGATTTTTATATTCTCATTATTTTTCAAAAGATTGCATATCGGAGCTGTAGACAAGTTATTTTAAAATAAGTATTTGGTTGCAATTTGGTCATTAGTTAATGGATTACTCAAAACATTACTGTTACATTACTACTATAGGCATTGTATAAATGGATAAACTAATATCATGATTAAGAACGATTAGCCTAATTATATAATTGTTCTGTGCATGATGGTATGCTGATTAGTGAGAAAGAGAATCATTGCTTGTGGTGATTCAGGATACATAATGCTTTATAGGAGATATGATCCTGGAATGAAATGGTATATGGTATTAAATGTATGCATATTATTCTATGTTAATGAACTCATAAACCATGGGAGTGATAGCAGAAATGTTATGGAAAGCATCTCACCTGCCTGGCCACAGTCTTTAAACAGAATGCAGGCAATAAAAGAATGTATGTTTGCATTTTGTGACAGTGAAATAAAGCCTCCTCCGAGCAAACAAAAAAGGAACAATTTTTTTTTTTTATCACACAAAACACAATTAGAATGGCTAACAATTTGCACAATGTAATCAGTGCAGCTTTATCCCACGATCCATGCAGCTGTGAATGTAGACTGACCCCAGACAAGCCCACGTAGAGCACCAGTGGACGTTGGGACCTCCACCTGGCACGCCGCCATCAGAGCTACCATTACATCAGCGATAGTTACAGGGAGAGCAAGGGTGAGAGGTGTGTGAAGTTTATCTCTTTTCATCCGTTCCCCTGTGTCGGCTCGATCCCACCTTTCACCCCCTGTCCTCTCCCCCTCTGACCCCCTCCGCTACACTATTCCATTTTCCCCCAATAACAGCATGACAAATTGAAGCTGCCACAAAACGATCTATCATTGTCCTACATCTCATCCGTGCACTGCCCTCTGCTCCAGCCCCTTTTTCAGGAGCTTTTTTGTCTCTTTCTCCGGGACATTCCCCCACTTTGTGTTCCTCTCATCTTAATGGTTTCACAGACACTTTATCTTTTTGCCCTTCACTTTCCCTCATAACCTCATGTTGGCTCCTTATTGCGCTGTATGCTTTGGTCTATGTGTTCATCCCTCTTTCCTGGTTCTCAATTTGCACACGCCTTTCGCAACTTCTTCCACTATAATATTCTCTCTTTATTTGTTCTCTCGCAGACAGATGCTTTACTGTATAGATGTGTACACTGCTAGTCCAGTAATACACCAGGGGAATAGGCTGATATAATGGGACCAGTGTGCATAGTGGCACATAAAAACGTAAGTGCTATAGAGTCCGAATGGGCAAAAAAGGATGTATAAAGAAGATGCAAAAAGAAAACAATGCACTAAACTGTGACTAAATTAAATTCTATTATTCTCCATTAAAGGCCAAGTGTTATTACCATGAAGCATGGAGAATGTATTGCACCCACCAAGAACACATTAATTACTGTGTGATGAATATATCCCGCCACTCGACAGGTAAAAAATAAATGGCTTATTCTTTGGCGATGATCAATTGCTTTAGCTCTAGGGAAGTTTGAACTAGCAACATTATTAGGTAGAGATTGTGCCTATAAGAAGCAACCAGTGCGGTCTTTTCCTGCTGAAGCCCACCTGCGTTATCTTTGGGCTTTCATTATTAACGGGCTTTTCAAGACATCCAATAAGGACACACTCCTACAGGTCAACCTAATAAAGTGGCCCACAAGAGTATGTCTTCAAGGTAAGTACTCCTACAAAATCTAAATAGAACCTCCTCTTGTGCTACATTTTTCAGAGGAAGGCGGAATAATCAACGCCCAACCCTTGTATATTCAAACTCTGGTATTAAAATTGAAACCGGGGCGAGTTGGCAAGCTCTTTACGTGATTGATTGTTATTACTTGCTCAAGTATGAATCATCTGCTGAATTTAAAGAGCTTTTCATAAATAATTTGGCTTTTCATAAGTAATACCATAGAATTAAAGCTGTGGTGCGTTCGATGTGGCGGCTTATCCTTCCACATTTATCATTGTCAGAAGGCATTAAAAGTGGAAAAGAGGTGAACCTTCAACATTGTGTTTGTGACAGGGATGGTCAAAGGTGGGTAGTAATCATTACATACACTCAGTTACATTTACCCAATTGTACATTTGAATAAATTGTACTTCTAAGAGTAGCTTTACAGCGCAATACTTTATACTTACTTGAGTAAAATGTTGGAAGTTGGAGTAAGAGTATTTTTACCACCTCTGTGTTCTGTAAAAAAAAGCTTTATGTGAAAAATGTGATTTTTTTTTTTTGAGTAGTTTTTTCACCCAGTTCTACTCTTACTCAAGTAATTACGTGAATGAGTACTTTTTTGCTTTTACTTGATTGATTATGTGAATGAGTACTTTTTACTTTTGCTTCTTTTTATTTTGAAGTTTTGAACGGTACTCTTACTTGAGTAAAGTTAATGGCTACTCTACCCACCTCTGCTGATGGTAGCTATGACGGCGGGACACAGATGGTACACATGTATGAAATACTAGTCAAAATCATATGACTTTCAGCTAGTGTCATAAAAGCTCATATTAGAACAACATGGATCGATATTTATTCATTTAATAAATAATGATGCCAGTTCAGAGATTTTTTAATTACTTAGTGGTGACAGCAACATAACAAAGAGTCTGTTTGGTGAGGTTAAGCTTCATGGTGCTTTATTGTCAATGTTATTATAAGCTCATCCCAAAAGAGTGTGTCTTGGCAGCATTGGTTGGTGTGTTGACTGTTTGGAAGCTAACTGAAAAAGTTTTTGACAACATTTGAAATTAAAGCTCAGTATTTAACCACTGTTTGGATCCAGGACTTTTTTTTTTTTTCAATTATCCACCTTTGTGATATCAGGCCAAAAATGCAAACTCTATAGCCACAAAGAGTCAACTCATTTCAGTTTAGTTTTGCAATTTTTTGGTGCTTTTGGGCTCAATTAAATCAGCATTTACCTCTGAACTCTAAGATCCTCGAGTCAAGTCTGTGCACTCTTCTAAGATATACTAGTCACTAAAAGTTAGGGCTATTTGACTTTCAGAGAAAACGTATGAAAAATGTTCATGTATGAAAGTTTGAATATTATATAAATTTAAGTGGAACTAGGCCATAGTAGTAACAGGTTATAGTGCATTTTAGGAGCATTCTGTAACTGGTACTGTATATAATGTACTAGACCAGACCATTGGTACGTTTTATACAGCTTGTGTTTATGGCTTAGGAATCCTTTTATGAATAATAGTTCATGCCCTTCTAATGAAAAATATATACCCCCAACCCCACTGCATTAAAACTAATATGGGCTGTATTAGCAAAACAGAAATGAATTGTTAAAGAGTATAAAAATAAGACTTTTAGCTCAAAATATTGACACGGGTATTGAGGTTTTGATTCCAAAAGGCTTATTCTAAACTTAGGGACACTGTTTAGAAGAATGGCACTGATCAGGAAAATTTCCTCCTTACAGCCGGTTGTATATAACAAAGGCAGGCCGCTCAGTTTTTTTGTGTTTCCATAGCAATCCCCCAAACGCTTTCTTGTGATGACAGAGAGTGATAAAATGTGATTGATGTGTGTGATTATCAGTCTCACTTAGCATTTCTGAAACTGTAAACCTCTTGGGCAATTTGTATTTCCCCGTATGGGAAATGCTTAATCTCATAAAGGCAACCAGCAAAGCCTATCTCATTTATCCACTGACCTCTAGAGCACTGGACGGCGTCTGAAGTTCTGGAAATAGACGAGCTGGGTTTTGCTTTGTCATTGAACCAACAGGAGGCACCATCAAAAAGACCAGCTGCTGCAATGTGTGAGCCTCATTTAAAGTTTATTTTTTAAAAGATTTCCATTTGTTATAAGTGAAGAATGAAGTTCATATTGTTCACAAATTGCAAGAGTCAAACCACAGTTACTTTGTCTGCATGCGTTAATAGCTTTATCACTGTGTATATTTGCCTCCCTGCAGAATAATATGAGATGCAATTATTCCAAAATCCTACAATATTGTCGGAAAGTTCTGTGTCTGTGAAATTGTTGCTCTGGGCTCGGGATTATTGCCCAATTCCCAAGTGGCAGTCTCAAAATACAGTAGCAGTTATAAGGGTAATTGCAAAGCCAACCGCTTGGAAAACAACTACTATATTGGTAACCAGAATGTGGCCTATCACAGTCTCGGAGCTCTGGAGAAAATGTTCAATTAAAGTGCAGCCCCAGTGGAGGTAATATACCACTCAGTGCAGGTGTCCCTATGGCCCTGCTTTACCTGTGGCTTCCTCTGGTTTGCCTTTCCGTTGTTTTGCTTGTGTACTTAAATGTGTACGAGTCAGTGTTCAGCCTGTGCCTATGCATATTCAGATGTGCCTTTGATGTCTCCCTCTCCAGTCTGTAAACGCCCACATTAGAGAGATACAGCTCTATACTGTATCTAATTAAAGCCAGCCACTGTTTTAGGTTGTTTTTATTAGAAGTCTGTTATTATTCTCAGAGCTGCAGCTGAAACATTTGATTAAAATCTCCACAAAGCTGTTTTCTCACAGATTTCTCTTTGTTGAGATGGGCTTACACTGGTTGTTCACATGTCTGCCTCTTTGCAGGTTTTATAGCTAACTACCGTTGATTTAGTAAATCAGGACACGCTGGATCACATTCCTGCACTTCCATATTCATAGGATTCTGTTGCAATCTTTCAATAAAGCCATTATTCCTGCAACAGGTAATCAGCGGCACATTTCTGAAAGCCTCTCTTGTGAGAGTGATTTTCTTCAGGCTGTGTGAGTTTCACAGGCCTGTGAGTGCCTCTGCAATTGCTTTAGTGGATTTGCTTTGCATCAGGAGCGTTGAATGAAATCCTTAACTGATTTTTATATTTAAAAAAACTCCAAAGAGCTCTCTGGAGGAAATCACTGTAAATGCTAATGTGTAAATGAGCAGACAGGGATGTATTTTGAACCCTAATTTCACACTGTGCTAAGAATGTAGGCTGATTTGTTATGCCAACAGTTACTGGTGATTACATATTTAATGTGAACCTAGTTTCAAGCCCAGTTATTTGGAGCACTCCCAAAAAATATCTTACATTAAATAAGAATTTGAAATCCATTAGGAGTCTGACAGTGAATCTCGTGCAAATGACCATTTCTTATTCAACAGGATTTTTATCATTTCAATTGTGTCTGTCAGGAACACCCAGAAAAGTTTATTACATGCCATTGTTTTGTGTTTGTGGGTATGCATTGGTTTAGTGTGAGTGTGTGAGTGGTGGGACACAGGAATGTCTGTGTCTTAAGTTCAATATACTGTATACTAAAATATATTATTTCCAGTTCAGTTACATTTAAGTTGAACTGTGTGTTCGTTAGGCATGTGTTATTTTAGATGTTCTTCAAAAGTTAACCTTTAATCTGAATCTGCACTTATCAATAGTCAGTATGGCACATTTCCAATCTCCTTACAGTCTCAATGTGAAAAGCTGAATAAAGTTTTTCTAAAGTCCTGGACCAGGTGGCATTTAAAACCACAGAGCAAAAGGTGATTTCTCTCCGGTCTTTTTACAAGAGAAAAACTTCTGATGGCTCCAATAATAAAGTCTGACAAGTATGAATTCTGGCTTGTGGCTCGGAGCCTCAAACACATTAGTGACCACATCCTCTCTTCTCTGGGCCCATTTTCGTCTTTATCTCTGCTGCTCACTGTCATTGTACTCAAGTAATGGAGCTCATTAGTTAACTTTAATGTGACTGGGAGATTTGTTACTGTGTGTCCTCTATATACTGCTGCCCACATGCTGTCGGGAAAAACACAGCCAAAGTAAGCAGATTGTCCTTCTGATGTATGCTAGAAAACACAATGCTCACAATTGTTTTGTTTTTTTTTGGAAGAAAATCACCTAATATTTTAAATAGAGATGCAGTTTGTGATGTCATTGTAAAGTAAACATTGCAGACAGAGGTAGAAAGTAACTTGCTGCCTTTAGTCTTGTTAAAAATAGGGTTTCTAGTAATAGTCGGTTAGTAGTAGTAATAACAGTAGCACGACATTGTAGAAGGAAAACGTGTACACACCTTTGAGTAAAATATTGTATTCAGTTCTTTTTTTACCTTTACTTGTTGACTTGGCATTCACCAAGTACATACACATGTAATAATGGTCTTTCATATGTGTAGCATCTTTCAAAACATACAAAGCACTTTACAGTCCATTATCCAGTCCCTTCAAGGTTACCCACTGTGGTAAGCTACCACTGTAGGGGTGAACTGACAGAGATGTGACACAAATCATTAATTTCACTTACTATTATATTTACTCAAGGACAGATTTACTTCTTTCTCTCTTTTTGTTCCACTTAGAAGCATGTTCTTCTCTTGTGTTTGTTAATTATTTCATCGTAATTAGGCCGGACAAGTATTTAAAAACATCCGTGTGTCAGTATAACATCTTTGTAAGTGGCACTTGAGACTTTTCTATTATCACTCAAGTGCTTTACATAACCTTCTGTTCAGCCTGCTTGATAGCTGTTTGTGAAAATATCATGAGGGAACACTACATGAATTAAGGATGCACGTATGGCTATGGAGTAGGGATAGTAGGGCACATACATATTAATCACAATGTATAATACGCATAGTGGGGCCAGTGAGGCATGCCACTGAGGCTGATGAGAGCTGCCTGGCGGGAAGAATGGGTTGGATGGGAGCTTGAGGAGGCGTCAGTGGCAGCGGGGGATAGATCGATGGATGGAGAGGAGCGGGTCTCATGTCCAGGACGCCCCACAGAATCTCCTCCAGATCCTTCTCTCAAACGGGCCTTTTCAGCCCCCTATTCAAAAAGCTGTAATTGCATCATTTTTCAAGCCCCTTGCCTCTGTCTGACTGCGAGCCTGGCCCCATTAATCAAACTAATGGAGAAGTAAGTGATTTCAAAATATAGGCTTTGATCAAGCTCCTTCTATCCTGTTCCACGGCTCCGCCCCCTGCTCAGCTTTGGGAAGCCTCCTCCTCCTCTGCATGTCTTTCTTCGCCTTAATCTTCCCAGTACACTTCTATAGCACATTATCCAACTCCTACAAGCTTATTTTATATTCAGATACTAAAATCCGTAAAAGCACAGTTTACTTTAAAGTTAAATTGACCCGAGCGGAAGGTGGTCTTCAAAAACTTCCAAATATTTTAAGTAGCAAAAAATAACTTAAAAGAGAAACTTTACATTGTCACTAGCCATGTGTGTACAGCAAAACGTGTGCATTGCAATTAATGTTCATGTTGCCTGGTTAGTCCTCCTGCCTCTCAGCAAAGTTGTGGGTTTGATAGCCACTTAAATAAAGGCAACATTTGTCAAAGGTACAATAGCTAGCTGAATCGTTATAATTATTAACTAGTTATAGCATAGGCCAGTTTTGAATTTTAAAAAATGTAGGCTGGTTGACCTTCTTCATGCAACCCTCTCTGCAACCTTTATCCGGGTTGAGACTGACACAAATTGCACACTGCCTGGCTTTCCATCCATCCATCCATCTTCTTCCCACTCCCCAGACACTTCCTCCAGCTCTTCTGGGGGGATTCCAAGGCTTTCCCAAGTCAGCTGAGAGTTGAAATGTTTCCAGTGTGTCCCATAGGTTTGAATTGCATTATCATAGCAGTAACTTGGGAGCATTAGCATTTGCCCTCACACAAAATATAGACCTCTGACTTCACTGTACTTCAATCACAGCTCCTTTGTCCTAATTTTTCATTTACCACACACCTACTGTAGTCTCCGCACGGTCACTTTAAAATCCCTGTGCTTTATTTAATGCCCGATATGTCCCGAAGAGTCAGAGATCAGGCACATTTATTGATCCTGATGAGATAGATTCAATTAAGGTGCTCCTGGGGTGTATTGAAAAGCTCATGCCCCGCTTTGGCTGAAGAAGACGGCACTGGGACCTCTACCTGAGGCCAAGAACTCAGAGCACAAATGAGATTTCACTAAAGAAAGAAAGTTCCTGTTGTGTCTTTGATGCATCCATATTGTAATGTCTTAATGGGATGCAAAAATAATCTAGAAAGGCTTTTTTAACAAAACGTTTGACTAATTTATTGTGTTCACTGTTGGAGCGTCTTTATTTATCCTCTAATTGCCCGGGAGTGTTGTTTACTGGGAATTACTGGCTATAAAATCTCTATTAAAGTGCTCATAGTCCCAAAGCATGTGTATGGATGAGTTTGTGTGGACCTCCCAGACCACTCTTTGCATAGGTGGAAGATATGCTCAAAATCTATACTCAATACTATTGCCTCAAAAGACTAGAAAGCACTCAGAGAGTGCAGACCTCCGCCAAGGCAGCTAAATTTCCCTATATGCACTTCCAAAATGGGTTTCCCTTCTTTTTTAGCTTCTTGCCAGATAACATTGTTTTATTAGGATATTACTGTTGCTCATTTTATGTTTAAGATGATTTGAATGTTTTTGAATTGTTGTTATTAATAGAAACAAAGAAAAATAAGTCACCATTTTTCTGGAGAGGTGTCCAGTCCCACAGAATGTAGAACAGTTTATTATAGGAGTGCATATAGGGGGTCCGCACTCTCCAAGTGCTTTCTAGTCTTTTGAGGTAACAGTATTGAGTACAGACTTTGAGTACATCTTTCACCTATGCAAAGAGTGGTCTGGGAGGTCCACACAAACTCTACTGAGCAGAGGGGTATAGACAATGCTTAATTTGAGTCTGCCGGAACAGGATCTGGGAAGTCTTGAATTTTTACAGGGTGTGCGCTCCGGTAACTGTTTGCTTGGATCCGGTAACTTCTGGTATCAACTGAAAGCTATTTTTAAACGCGACTCCCTCGAGCCATTGAAAAGGTGTATTAGACTGGATTTGTTAATAATTAGGTCTAGATAAAAATATGAATTTTTAAACACATGCACCAGGGCTTTGATGTGGGATAGACTATAGGCTACTAAACTTAAAATATGATGAAAAAAAATAGAAATAGGGTAGCCTATTGACTTTGTATTTTGACAGCTGTGCATCCGGCGTTCTGGGATCACATGTGGGCCTCTATGGTCTCACACTGCTATTGCTTTCCAGCAACATTTGATTTACAAATTAAGCCCTGGGGGGTAGGTGTTGAATTTCACAAGACAGGAGGGGTGTGGGGGGAGCCAGACCAAGACCCAAAATCATCAGTTCTAAAGTTGCTAACAGACACACATGCACACACCAACACGACCAAAAACATGTTCCATTAACCATATAGAATAGAATAGTCAAATGAGTGAATGAATATGAGAGTGAATAAGATCTGTCAGCTCAGAGACAAACTGGACATTGTCTAGGATGCACACCGACTAAAGCCAGTAGTTAGTGGGGTCGGCCACCAACAACGTGTTAGAAAGGCTCATAGTCTTCTTCAAAATTATTCTTAGAAGTTCCTCCAGTATTTTTTTTCTACCACCAACTGTTGTTCTTATCCCACCACTGATTAGCCAAAAAGTACAAAATGTCCATGAATCAACTCTATCTAACAGAGGAACAGTGGATGGTTTGTTAGTGGTTGCGGTTGCCACCTCCTCTTCGCGGGTTCAGCCGTGCCTCCCGCGGCTGTCAAGCCTGTGTGGAATTAGCATAATGTCCAAACTTAAAGCTTCGCACTCCTACTCTTCATAACACCTCTTCGTTCCCATGGCGTTCTCAGAAGACACGTCTTAGTCCGTGCTGCAATAATTAGGATCAGATTCATGTTCTTGCGTGGCGTGCCTAACCTCCTACGGTTACCTCTCCTGCCCTCTTTCTCTCTCTCTCCAAAGCCTGCCCACTTATTGTGCTGGTACTTGGGCCTAACAAGCCAGAGTTAGCTGCGCAGAGTCCGTCGACTTGCCCTGAGCTGAAAAGGTAGCCACTGTTGTGATCTTTGCACCTTTTTCTCTTTTTGTTCCTTAGACGTGTTTTGTCACATCCATTTTCTTTAATAGGAACATGTTTACACCTCTGAAAAGTGGCACTAATGGGAGCTTACGCTTTTACAAGTTTTAAGGGTATAGCTCTGGTGCTAACTAGTTGTACAATGGCTGAGAAAGAATACTGAAGCCAATATATGCAAAAGTCTATAAAGAAGAGAAGATTTTTTGCTATATTTAGAGATGATAATTCTAATTAGTTATTAGCAATGATACTAATGGTGCTCTTTGGGTGCTAATAGATCCACTACTGGTTCAGTTATATTGGCAAGTGACTCAGAAGTCTTTATAATGTTTAAAGCTGCTTTATTGTTGAGTGTGACATTGACTGATTGATTGTTGCAAACAACTACTGTAATACCTTTAATTTGCTATGCATAGTCTTTTTTATGTTTTCACAAGATTAATTAGTAGTGTTGGGGTAATGTTTTAAGACATACACAAAATGCAGATGATGCTTGTGGATACATTGTCCTACTGCTCCGATTAAACATTTAAAAGTTGGCTCTAGTCCCTCATTGCTCAGTTTCTTATATCTTTTGAGAAATTATTTAAAATAGATCAAATTGAATTAAAAAAAAAAATCAAACAAACAAGCAACAGATAAAGGGTGATGTGAGAGTGAGATGGGTCAAATAATAAAATGTTTCATGTAAAGTTGTGTAAAATCAGCACCTTTTGAGATATATGAATATATATATGAAAATATATAAGTTAAGAGGATTCATAAGTATAATTATATATAGAGTAGTCTGGGATAAATTTGTCAAGGCCTGCAATAAATAGAAAAATGATACTTAACATGTTTTATTATTTTTAATGTGATCTGAATTAACCAAAGTATGTAAGCTTTCAAATTTGGGGTAGAATTACATGTGAATGTAAAATGGCGTTTCTCTTGATCTAGACCACACCAGTTATATTGTGCATTTAAGAACCGGACTGTGCTGTTTTGAGAAGCCTGCAGTCTTTGATCCTTGGTAAAAAAAAAAAAATAGTGCTGCATGTCTTCTTCCCACATATGTTCTGCTACCCTGCGGCATGGTGGACACACAACTCAGCACTTGTGAGAAGTTTGGCTGGGTTTTTTTTTTTTTTAAGAGGATTGATGCGTTAACAGCAGGATGAAGGGACGTGTAACTGACGTTCTCATCACAGCACATATCAGCTGTCATGTCTTAACACAGGCTTCTGAAGCTTTTCTCAGCTTCACCTTTGTTTCTGCACTAACCCTCCTGTGACTCAGAGATGGCTTTTGGTAGTGTGATAGTGTGGCCTGGAGCACAGATTACAGTTGCGTGTTTGCCGAGATATTGCAGTGTTTTGGTTTTTTTTACCTGCCGACCATTGGGAAACACAAGTGAAGGATTTTGCTAAAGATGACATATACGGAGATAGCTGTACCAAATGAAGCAGGAGAAAGAATAAAAATTGCTGAGGTGGCTCGGGTATCTGTTTTTCGAAGTCACACCAGGAGGAAGACCTAGGACATGCTGGAGGGATTATATCTCTCAGCTGGCATGGAAACGCCTTTGAATCCCCTCCGAAGAGCTGGAGGAAGTGTCTGGGGAGCGGGAAGTCTGGGCATCTCTGCTTAGATTGCTGCCTCTGCGACCCAGCCCCGGATAAGCGGAAGAAGATGGATTGACGTTTGGATGGATGGATGGATTCATTTGAGTTATTTTATTAATAGCAGTTGTTAATGCTGACCATCAGAAGTGAACCAGTTGTACTTTGATAGGGATGAAGTAGAAGAGTGAGATGGTGCTGGCTTTGACAACTGCAGCTTCATCCAAAGACACTTATTTTTGTCTGTGCCCAACAGGGGGTAACAACAGCAAATCATCTGCCCCTGTCTGCATCCTATCCATAAATGTTATTTTTGGTCTTTCTCAAGGCCTCCTGTTTGACAGCGCTAACCTTTTACCACTATCAATAACCCTCCCCTGCCAAAAAATCTCAACGTTGCCCCTTTATTAATGTACTTCTTCCTGATACTATCCATCCTCATCACTCACAAAGACAACCTCAAACTCTTAAGCTCTGCTACCTCTAGCTCTGCCTCCTGTCTTTTCTTCAGTGCCACTGCAAGGACACTGCACTGTGGTAATTATCTCTATTTAGTGAGCAGTTAAACTATTCACAAGGACGCTCGTGAAGTCATCTCAGCATGAAATCAAACAGCTCTATTTCTGGCTGCACGGATGCAGCAATTAGGTCAAGGCTTTTCATTCTGTAAGAGTTTATGTAGAACAAAACACTTTAAAGCATCATTGGATTTTATTTACTCTGACCGGTTTTCAAGAACATTGAATAAAGGAGATCTCATCCTGCCCAAACAACTTAGGGCATGTTTAAGTATTCATGATTCGAAACACAAGCCCTTATAAGTTGAGCTATTTTAATGTGTACAGAAGTTCAGAGCCTCACAGAAAAGTTAGCAAAGTAGTTATGGTGAAGAGAATGGACGGCCCTGCTTTTAGGGAAGAGAGATGTGGTGATGGGGGAGTAGAGTTAGATGGTTCTTCTGCTGAGGTGGAAATGGAAATGGTTTTGCTTAAGATGCAGTGATATAGGAGGAGATAAATATGGTTCTGTTTTTTAAGGTGGTAATGACAGAGGGTGAGATGGTTCTGCTTAAGATGCAGTGCTATAGGAGGAGATAAATATGGTTCTGTTTTTTAAGGTGGTAATGGATGAGGGTGAGATGGTTCTGCTTAAGATGCAGTGATATAGGAGGAGCTAAATATGGTTCTGTTTTTTAAGGTGGTAATGGCGGAGGGTAAGATGGTTCTGCTTAACATGCAGTGATGTAGGAGGAGCAAAATATGTTTCTGTTTTTTAAGGTGGTAATGGTGGAGGGTGAGATGGTTCTGCTTAAGATGCAGTGATTTAGGAGGAGCTAAATATGGTTCTGTTTTTTAAGGTGGTAATGGCGGAGGGTGAGATGGTTCTGCTGTTAAGGTGGTGATTGGACCTTGAATTATTCATGTTCCTAAACACAATGTGGTTTCTAAAGACAAACACTTCCATTAAGATGAGCTATTTCCAGAGGTAAAGTTCAGACCAAGACAAAAACTTAGCGAAGTAATTATGGTATGCTAAAGAGAATGGACAGCCCTTAGACGCTTTTTAAAAGATAGTTATTTAGCTTCACCCGGAATGGCCTTGCTAATGTTTGATAATAATAGCTCATATATTTAAATCAATTCACTCTTTTTGTCTTCTCTATTCCAGAAACACGAATCAGTGATTTTCATTTTCGCAGAGGTCAAATTCCTTACACAGGTTCAGTAGTTATGTTCTTATTATTTGTCCCACATTAGCTAAGAGTGTGCCCCTCACCGTGGGAATAGAGTAATGGGATATGCAGGGTGGAGGGGCCAGAATTAATGAGCATAAATCAATCACTTTATTTTAAAACGCTGGTCCTTACAGTCATCGTGTTTGTTTTCTGGGACATAAATACAGTTATGTTTCATAATAGGCCCTCCTCCTCTTAAACTGGCTGATAAATTTGACCACCATATACTGTTACGTATAATGGTACATTGAGATTACTGTTCTGTCAATATGCAGTAAGTGATGGGGGCATTAAACACTAGACTGACTCCACAGAGCCCAGGTGTCCTTGTGGTGTTTGGGACGGAAGCGAAATAACTTGTGGTGAGGTAATCACTTTTCCTCACTGTTAATTATCTGCCTGTTATTACAGCCATCAGTCGCGTAATAAAAATTCAATATGCAAATATCATTAAAGATCCACAACATAAATTTCTCCCAGGTGCAACTTTATGTTTGGTCGCTCATCAAGGACAACCTGCATGGAGAGTAATCGGTTGGCTGCTGTCCTGCTAAGGATTTTCCTATTTCGTACTCTGAGCAAAGTGCTGTGAGAAGAATACTACAATTCAAACTAAAATTCTCTGAGTGGAGTCTGCATATCCAAGCTGTGTAACTGTGGGTTCACTTCTGCTGAGACAGACTTGACCATTTCCTCACTCAGATGTGTCACCTGGAAGCTCCTCACAGTTGTACGCTGTGCTTTCCCTCAGGAGGCTTCTGCTGCTCTGCTATTCATAAAATGTCACACCTCCTTTTAATCCGGTTAGTGACTTTCAGAAATCCTCTTTCACAACACTACAGCAATTCACTAAGGAAGTCAGAGGTTTGGTAAGGGCTGTAGCTCTGCACATCAATGCCCTTATTATTTTCGGCTTCATGTCCATATAATATATTGAATTGTCAGTCAGCCTCCCACTGGAACCATAATAAGCAACGTGTATTCTATGACATTGTTTCCAAAACAGATTTCACCTGATTTCACCTGATTTCACCTGATTTCACCCGATTTCACTCGCTTTCACCTGATACAAATCTCTTAGTAATAGCAATTATAATAGCTGATTTAGTTGATAGTGGTAATCAATTAAAATTAAATTAAAATCAATTAAAATAGATACAACAACTAGCACAGATGTGCTGTGTGATGAACTAATTGTCAGAAAACCTCAAATTAAGGTATATTTCTTTGCCCAAGTAAGGAAATGTGTGCATCTTTCTATACCACTGGGGCAACCTGACCTGTGGAGGACCACTGTGCAGTGACCTGGGGACCCTACTCCAGATCTTGAGCCAGAATCCTGGTCAGGAGTTCCAGGCTGGAGGTTTGGTTATAAGTCACAGTAGAAAGGATAGTGGCCATATGTTCTAGTTCAGGGGTAAATGCTTTATCCATAGCCATGAAGCTCTATGACTTTTGATGGTATAGATGTAAAATAATCTTGTGTTTTTTTTAGGACTTCATTATGGCTGGTGTACCTTTGATCCAAAATGTAATATATACCTGACCATTACTGAGCTTTTAGACAAACAAACTAAACAATGACCACAAGAATAATTATTCATTCAATAAGACAACATAACAGAAGTTGTCTGAGGACATTTTCAACCACGCTTCCACAAGATAGGGCTCTGATGATCTATCCAGTGCTAGAATCTATCAGGAATAATGTGAAGAAGCTGATTTTTTATTTAAAAATTTCACAGCCTATTCACAGCTATTACAGACCGCTGCTGGTTCTTCTAATATTTCCTGGTTTGTGTGAGACCGTGATAGAGAGTGGGCAAGGAAAAGAAGAGGAGTTAGATGTTTTGTTCACCCAATCAGGTAGTTTCAACCATGTAACATACATGTTTGTTTTATACGTTCCTACATAATTTGTATCTTCATTGCATTGTTAATGTTAATGGCTGTACATTATGTAGATCCTAGACACCACTAATGTTTAATCATGGCGTGTCAGCTCACTCTAGATCCACCTTTTATAATGAGGCTAATGTGCCAACTGGTGTGTATCCTGGTGGCACTGTTATGAATTCCACTCATACTATATAAGTGTAAGCCTGTGGGAAGTCAACTACATGCAGGGAGCAGCTAGCAGCTTTAGCGCCTGGGCAGATGGGAGTCATGATTTGTTTTTAATGGGACACGTGTGTGCCATCTTCTGTGGAGGGCCACCTGGTCTGGCACACTGACAATGGAAGGTCAGCAAAGATGTGTCCAGGTGTACTGTAGTAGCAATGGATGCCAAGATTTTTCAACTGCCTACTCATTTGTTCTCTGTGCAAGCATGGGTTAGATGAGTGGTTTGGGTTAGGGGTGTAAGGTGGTAGGAGTATAATGATTACTAGTATTATTTAGCATTATGAAGTCTTTCTTTTAGGGACAGCTATGTTGATGTTTTAGTTCTGCTTTGTAGGGCACACCACTGCTTAGTTCTCGGTTGGATGGTGCAGACCTGTTATAGACTTGATTTAGACCTAGTTCAATCAATTAAGAGAAAATTCATCCAGGCACATTTAAAATGGGTAAAAAATCATCTTTGTATTCATTATTTAGACCTGGGTTGTTCCTGCCTATTTCACTATATATGCCTATTTTATGCCAGGTTTACACTTAAGAACTGATTTATACCAGATTTAGGTCTAATTTAGATCCAGTTTAGTAAGGGTTTAGTCACTCTTTTGGTTAGACAATACATTCCATATATGTTCTAAACAGCTACTACATAAACAGAAAGCAGGTACCGGTCTCTGTGTCAGTGGAGTACATGAAGTTGCGTTTCCACAGCAACAGTAGCAAGGTTTGGCGCCGTGTGTGGAACTCCAGTGAATCTTTTATGACAGTGCTCATTACTACTTCCTGCTTCTACCTGAACTGAAAGAGCAGCTCAAAGTGTGGCCGTTCCCTCCACCCTAACCCTTCTCCTTTGTCAGGCCTCTTTAAATTACCACCAAACAGTATGACTCACAGGAACAAGACTCTTTATGCACTGGGAGCTGACCTCCTGTTGTCAATTGTACAGAGATGTTACTGACATACATACATACATACTGAGGGGCCTATAATATAGTACATTATGTCAAAAGGAATTTTTATGCATATTTTATCTATCTAGTCTGTGTTGTGTAGCACCATTTCTGTTAGGCCTGCTCAGTGCTCAGTGACATCAATTTATTTCCAGATGTTTTCTGTGGAATTACAAAATTTCAAAAGAATTTTTATTACCAGAAGCAAATATATATACAATACATATTTTCATTATTGATTCAGCGTGGCTCACCTTGTATATTTACTGCCCTCTCATTTACTCACTCATTAAGAAGTTAAGAAATCAAGGCATTTCTAATTAGTACCAGCCAAATTAATTGAATTATCTATTGATTCAACTAACCCCCAGTTTGATATGTTACACTGTACTATGCTATGCAGGTTTAATTGGTGTTACTTTACTTAAGAGTACTATATAAAACATCTCATTGTTTGACTTACCAACACTCATTAATATTAATAGTTAAATGAGCCATATAAACAGTATACTGTATATTTCCACATTTTCATAGAATGTGACCAAGAATAACAAACTGCAAAAGCTTTTTATTTATTTATTTAAAAGGGACAATGCACATTAATAAACATCAGTACAGAAATACATGTGTAAATGTGTCGTAGAGCTAGTTCGTAGTCCCTTAACATTTAGGACAGGACACATACCCAACAGTCAAGATCACATTAGCTCAGGTCTAAAGTGCCTCATCTACAAAGTGCATATGTGGATAACGTGCATTCAGTAATTTTACAGTGCTGTAGTTTTTAATCTAGTAAGATAAATAAATTCATTTAATTTAAAACCAGTTCATATCCTCATGTGTTGGTCATCTCCTGCCACTCAGAGATGACCAAGACTCTGGAGTTTACAGAGGGCCCTCAGGTCCTCAAACATTCATACATATACATATTTACATGGAAATAGTGCCAGTTAGAGAACAATAACAATAGAGTTTGCAGAGTAATACATACATATATGTATGCATGCACCGCTTGTTACTCTAGGACTTTCAAAGTTGTATGATAATATAAGAAACACATTATTAATGCTAACATATATGCAGACAAACAAGCATCAATTTTATTGCTCAATTTATTACCTCCACCAAGGCAGTAATGTTTTCGGTAACATTTGCCCATCCATCTGCTAGCAACTTTACACTTAACTACTGACCTGATTTGGATGAAATTTTCAGGCATGGATGATTGAGGATCAATTGAATAGATTTTGAGGTCACCGTCTTGATCCAGGATTTTGAGAAGAATTGAAGAACTAATCAAGAACTATGCGCCTTAGATGGGGTACAACCAAGACACTACACTGATAAACAATTGACTCATTCAATTATAGTGACAATGTAGAAAGGTAGAGTATCTGGAGAAAGCCCAGAGTACTTTAAAAAACACAATCTACTGCTAACAGGCCTACACATTAGCCCCTCTGTCTGCCTCTGTGCGTCCATGGGAAATTGAATTGCCATACAGGAAGTATATAACGAATTAGACACTATAAACATCACAAAAATGTTTAAACCACCATCCAAGCAGCTCCTGAGCACCTCATAAGCCGAGAAAGACAGAGCTTTTTCTTTCAGGCCTGCCTTCCATATTTATTCAAATAGAATAAACCACTGAATTGGACTCCTTGTGCTCCAATAGGTTTTACATTCTAAAGGCTCCTCCGCTGTTGTTTCTGATCCCGCGCCTCCCCCATAGTATCTTCACACATCCTCCACAGCAGGCACCTCTCAATCCCTTTCAGCTTCACCGTTTTAAATTGGACTTGGCATTGGCTGGCGGTCTTTGTGGCGCCTCTACTGTATTGGAACAGGCCTGGAGTAGTTCTTCTTTCTGATTAGATATCTTTCTGTCAATGGGCTTTCAGTGTATCAACAGCACCGATTATTCCAGGCTCCTGTTTATGCCTAATTATATCGGCAAAACGGCAATATTGGAATCACGTTGGTCCGCGTCTGTGCCTGTGTCCGCATATTGTATGTGTGAACGTGATAACTCAAAAATGAATCGCTGGATCAGTTTCAACTTTTGCAAACAGGTACATATGATAAAGACGCCGAACTGTATTGATTTGCATATTTCTACGGTGAATATTAATGAAGTAATTAATTACTGCCCAAAACTGTGAACGCAATAACTAAAAAAAATCTTTAAACTTTTGCACACAGGTACATATCATGAAGACGCTGAACTGGTACTGCTACGATTAATGGCAATTAAATAATTAACTAATTAATGCCCTGACACACTTTTATTGAGCCAATAATCCTGCTGAACATAAACGAAATTGTATGAATTTTGGCACAGTGATCCGGGCAGTTGTTTATTTAATGCACATAGGTAAATTACATAGGTCAATTAAAGAATGCCTCTATAGCGCCCCCATGTTTATGACCCCTATGGGACTCTGGACATACTTACTTTGGCAGAGAGCAATAAAACTTGGTACAGTGATTCTCCACAGTGTACCCAACATAAAATATCATTATGGCCTTGCACATACTTTGCCCGATTAGGCTCAAACCTAAAACATCTACCCATGGCCCTGAACACATCTGACCAATATGATGCCAGTTACCTCTGTAGCGCCCCCTATAAACTGAAAGAACAATGTAGTTTTAGTGAAATTTACCAAATTTGGCAAAAACATTCTTCACAAACATCCAGACAAATCAAAAAGTCTAATAGACCCTTCCCATGTTTGTCATGTTTTGGGGGCTTTTAATTGCTCGTTAACAATATAAAAACCCTCAGAAATCACACAATGTCTGATTAAGGTGCCAGTTGTGGCAGACGTATGGGGCCGTTTCACCGATATACACCTTGCTGTCGGGGACGACAGCACAGGCCTAGTTTTCTTCATTTTACCAAAACTACATTGCACTCCTGGGTTTCAACATTACATCATTTTCTGGAGTGAATAAAAAGAGCCGAAAAACGCACAAAGGCAAAGTGAATCTGCCTGGATGTCGATAACGTTTAGGTCTCAAATGGATTTTTAGGCTTTGGTGTGATACATTTTCTGCGGAGGGGAAAACCATGCTTTATAGGTGAAATGAAAAGGGGTGACTGTGGATTGACAAAGGGCTGATTTGGCAAAATAATGTCACAGCTGGAGTGAAACACAAGAGGCTTTTGTGTTTAATAAACGGCTGGCCCTGAATTGTAATGAGGTATGCTCAGTGTAAATGCAGCACGTCTGTCATATGTTGATCTCGTGAAGAGTGCTTTGTAAATCTCACATATTTTGAAAAACACACACAAGCTTTAGAGTTAAACTATGGAGGATTTCCAAGATTTGCACCAACCGAAGCATGCTATTACAATCTGATCTCACATGACAAGCTAATGTGAAAGGCACCTGAGACCACTAACACTAAAGTCACATTTTATTTCCCATAGCCCTTAACTACATTGTATCAACCTCATGAAGTACAATGTAATACACTGTGAAATAAACTGTAATAACGTCTAACTACATTGTAAATACAGAATCGTTAGGGTTGGGGTTGGGGTTAGGTACAATGTAGTTACATGTTATTACAGTTTGTTACCCAGTGTATTACATTGTACTTAATGAGGTAGATACAATGTAGTTACATGTTATTACAGTTTGTTACCCAGTGTATTACATTGTACTTAATGAGGTAGATACAATGTAGTTAATAAATATGTAAAATAAATTGTTACAGAGTAAAATTCTT
>JAVQKC010164448.1:0-12536 GCA_036025475.1 Philypnodon macrostomus
GCTGTAACTCCCAAGTGGCAACAAATCTTAGTGTTCTGATCTCCGAATGGAAGAGTGGTTCCAGATGAGCGAATCGAAAGCATGGGTACTGCGTGAGTCCATGAGTGTCCTCCTACACACCCAAATGACTTCCATCCTTCTTCCACTCCTGACCCCAGTCTCTCAGAGCTCTCTTCTCTGCCACAGCCCAAGGTCAGACATTACTCACTGATATTAGTGCTCCTCTGCCGATGGCCTTTCCCAGTAGATTTGTTTTAATCTTAAATTTGAATCTCTGCCCTTATAAGTGTTAAAAGTAGCCAGGGCAGACACAAAAGCCGAGCTTCCACGCAGTAACAAATGACCTGAAGTGGTGCGAACTTCCCTGTGCCAAAGCTATTCAAGTGACCATACATCACAGAGCGACAGTTGGCTCTAATTGAAGACCAATTCTTTTGAAAGAGCAGCAGATAGAGGGAGGGAAAACCAGAGAAAGCTTCCCACAGCGGGGCAGTAGGCTAATGTCTTTTTGATGTGTTTATGGTCCATTTTATAAAGATGAGTTTTAGAAAGGCAGGTTTGTGAGAAGAGCGCCGCATTACTTTATTTTTATACATTTGTAAAATTACCACTTGCCACAAATGGAAAACATTAACATTATACCCAAAATATTGTAAGGTGAGTTTTATTATTATTATTATTATTATTATTCTTATTATTATTATTATTATTATAAGTATTATTATTATTATCATCATCATTATTAATATAATCATTGTTGTTGTTATTGTTATTATTATTAATTTATTTGTATCTCTTTCTCACGGTGTCTTTCAGGTTATCCGTGTCTCTACCAGAGACATATGGTCCTTTTTTGATGGTACCGAGAGCTCCTGGCACAGTTCTACCTTTAGTGCTCCATTCTGCTAATCTCAATCTCCAGATCTTCTTTCACCATGATGTTGAGGACATTCAGTTCTGAGATGTCTAGTAACTGGCAGTGTTTGTCATTCTTATTGTGAAGCACTATAGCAGGATGATTTGCAGAGATGGTACAGTCAGTGTGACCACATGATGGTCACGTCATTGATGTTTCTGGGATATTCTTTATCATCATTATCATTGTCATTATCATCATCATCATCATCATCATCATCATCATCATCATCATCATCATCATCATCATCATCATCATCATTATCATTATCATCATTAATATTATTATACCTTTCTGTTGGGTAGTGTTACTATAATAGCTAGTTATTTTACTGCCAAGCCAGATGCAAATAAACCAGAAGACATCCACAAATATGTGCATCTATTTCACGCAGACATTTCAGCTCTGTTTAACAATCATGTTACAGATCGTCACATGAACATGTAGACCAGCTCGCTCTCTCTCTGACTTCACAGACTGGCAGAGATGCTGTGTCTCTCTGAGTTCACAGACTGGCAGAGACGCTGTGGAAACACCGCTCATCAACCGGATCACACTGTCCACATGACCAACTCAAACACAACTTAACCAACGACCCAGTCACAACACAGGGCAGAATATTACCCATGTACTCACAGATATGACACCACGTAACTGCACACAGGGACAAACAACCGAACAATTAGCCTGCAGATTATACAAGCAAAATGAGCCAAGATCTTTATGTGGCACATAGAACTTAGCTTAAGCTGCTAACTTCTGAATACAATAGTCCTGGTTGTCATGTTTTGTGTGTGAGGTGAGGTGGAAGTCAGTGAAGTCCAATATTATATTATTATTATATATTGTTATTATAATATCAACCAACTGTATAATTTCTCGTTTATTTCACGTTATTGTAGAAACATGTAATAACTTGTGTACGCTAGTTTTTGATGTCCGTGTCAGTGTCCCAAAGATGGGTTGTCAATAAAAACTGTCGTAGTCAGTATGCAGTATTTCATCTTCCCCTGCCTTCAAAAAGATTTTATTTGACAATGGCTTTCAGGATATTAACAATAGCACCCTATAATGTATTTGTGTCTTATGGTTCTACCAGCTGCAAGTGCTCCAATGTACCATACCATCTGAACAGTTGCCAAACCACAACGAAATGGTATTTAGCATGTAGGCAGGCCATTAGTAGCCAATAATATTGTATACCCTCAAGGGTTTTGTTTAATTCTCAAGATGTTCAAATTCACAACCTAATAAATATTCACCACATCCACATATTGTAGGTTTGGAGATTATTTCTTCCACATTAAATATAATTGGCATAATGCATATAACAGACGTCTGGGGATTCTACCGAGCCTTCACTTGAACATGTGGCATTACAGGCATATCTGGACTTGTTTTGAAACACCTTCTGTAATTAATTATCTTCATGGCCACTGGGGGGAAGTGAACAGAGCATTTACATAAACACTTAATGAAGGAAAAAATGCCTTCCTCGGGGATCTGCTGCCGCCACAAGCTCCTCTGTGACAAACTGGATTTACTGCAGCGGAAAGAGAAATATGTACAGTAAAATACAAGTCCAGTCACTTGAGTAATACACTAAATAATATAGTGACTGGAATAATACACTACTGCCCATGTCCATCCTCTTCAGGTTTAAATGCACTTACATTTTTGGACATTGTAGAGGAAAAACATGTGAAATAATCTTTACTTTTGACCGTCCAAAGACAAGCATGTGTACTGGTGAGGTGATTGGCCAGCATCAGTGTGATCTACATGTTTTTGCTCATATAGTGTCATGCCCAGCTCATGAGGTCATGCTGTTCGTTTTCAATTTTTGTAGTTTCCAGTTTCATTTTGTTACTAACCTTATGTCTCGTCTCGGTCACTTTACTTCCCGGTCTTTGTCTACCTTCCCACTTGTGTGATTGCCTGCCCCACCCAAATGCATCTCACCTGTGTACTGTTGTCTCCCCCTCCTTGTTTGTATAAACTCTGCTCATTCCCATTGTTCTTAGCCAGATAGTCTTGTATCTCAGCGTCCCAGCCCTGTTTCTAGCCTTTTCTGGATTATAGAGTTTTTGACCGTGATTACACTTCTACAGACTTATCTGGGTGTCGTTGCATTTGAGTCCATTCTGCGTTCCAATTTCATATATAGGACTTTTCCCAGCATCCTTTATTGTGCTAATTCCGTTACATATTTGCATTTGGCGACTGAACTGTATTGGTTAAAAAAAAACAAAAAATCTTGTTTGAACATGACTTCTTCCCTCAGTGGTCCCAGTGTAAATGACATCTAGAGTCATTGATTGTTTTGGTCTCCATCCATTCTGTGTACCGTTCTAAAGCCCCCCTGTACCACAAGGGCTGGATTTGTCAATTCACGAAAAAAGGACAAACAGCTTCGTAGACGGACTGAACCATTTGTGAAATATTCGCTCTATAATTGGCTCCCTCAGTCTCACTTATGGAGCAATTGTGGTCCTCTCATCCGTCTTTCTGAATATGGGATTATGAATATCTCTGTGGTAATATTCCTCTTGAACAGCTGCGGAGTTATGTATTTGTTTGCTGTGGGGATTTAGTCATGTTGATAGTGTATTATTAACAGTTAGAGGCCAAACTGATGATCCAAGCTGTGGCTGCAGGCAAAGATATATTTATTTAAAACTTTAGCACGCACTTCACAGAGATACATTTGACTTTGAGGCATGTGGCAATACAAAATGATGATTGCTAATGATAACGGCACCATCTGGCACAGGCAAGTAAATGTGATGAGAGAAAGCGTTTTTGTGAGAGAAAATAAGTGACAAAAAGTGTCAATAAAACCATTAATAATTACTATAAAAGCAACTGTACAGAGCCTTTTTGCTGCTTGTGAATAGCCTTAAGCATGATGGGGCCTCCTTCCACTAGATGAGAAACGGCAATACACACTACAAAAGACATAATGTGACTGTCAATACAAAAAGCCCCCCCCAAAAAACTGATAACAAGCGGTCTTGGCCACTGTGATGACCATCTCTGAATATCAAACCATAAAGCAGATGGGTCCCAGAAGCGGAAAACAACTTTATTGGTTACGGGCCGTAGTGACCAGTGAGCGTATGTTTCTATGTCAGCCCTGTGACTAACTGACACGTATCCATGTTGGAGTGTGCAGTATATAAACCAAAACAAAAAAAGTCTCTTATGTTCAGTGTGACATCGGCTGCTTTTTTCTTTGAGGAAAAAAGTCCTTTGAGGAAAAACATACTGTGATGTTGATTAGCATGTTTTTAAAGGATGTTTATTCACTAATGTATTTTCTATTCTTTGTTTGTGTGTGGGGGTTATTGTTAATAAGATCCCAGTGGATGGTCTACAGGAATAAACATCACTGATATTAAACCACCTCCATTACCAGCCCCACTTCTCAAAACTGGGTCTTGCTTAGACTAACAGCAGGTGGACTGGTATAATCCTGGCTCTCTATTCTTCACAAAGCACCTGCTGGGACTACTTTCATGTAGAAACAAACCATGGGGACACTGAACAATAGCAGTATTTTGCAGAGATTGATATATTTGTTAAATTGCAACTAATGTGACATATGTTTAATAACCCAAAATAATGACTTCATGCTTGGGTTACTGAGTGGGATTTGTACCAAAATGAGCCTTTGATTGTTGCCAGTTCCACACTTTGTCACTATGGAGATGGTGGCGATAAATCAATATTATTACCCTTAGTATGGTTTAACATAAATTGCATTTCTTCATGTAATTGTCACTGTGGCTATTATATATGTTCCACCCACCACTGAAATCTGTCTAGTGTTTTGAATGTTTTGAAATTAAATCTGTTGTGTTCATGAATTTTTCTTTTTAATATATTGGACCGATCAATAGCCTGCGCTAAGACTGTTGTAATTGCTGTAAACTATGAACAGAGCAGACTAAGCAGAGATGCACAAAAATTTCCCCAGACGCTTCATTCAGCTTCCACCAAACCCATGCATGCCCACTCCTTTGTATGTCTTGGGTCAACTGTGGAGGCCACATTTATTAAAAGATTACATCTATCTTTAGGTTCAGGTCTCTCTCCACTGTCAACACATTGTACATTTAATTGTGATCTCTACCTCTGTGATAAATGTACTATCTTAAATTTGATGCTACAAGACCAAAGATCAAAGAACTCTACATTTATAAACCATTGTTTGTGCGTCTTCTCTCTGTATATTCTCTTATATATATATATATATATCAAATTCCTTATTCAATCAAATTGCAAACGGTCCCTACTAATAAAACCATGTCTTCTGTGCAGATAACACTGAACTTCAGTGGTCCTGGAGATGGATGATGCTGTATTGACTTCAGTTTAAGTCACTTGACCCTCACTTTGTGTATTGGCAGGTTTCCCAAACAAACCGCACAGAATCTGAGCGCTCTCCTCTGGGGCTGTGTCTAATTACTGGAGCAGTTTCTTGATTGCTTAGTGTTGGTACATGTCCAAGGTATTGATCAACAAATCTTACATTACTCTTCTCACAACACTGTTGATAACATTAAACCCCACGTGATCTACCTCAGAATGAGCAAACAAGATAGATTGACATAAGGTAAGTAACAGAGAAATATATAATTGTGTCAAATTTTGGACTCTTTATTGTCAGTTTTATTGACTCATTGTGACCTGTGATGATCCGTTCATGTGAGGTTAGGGTTAGTTAGTGCAGGCTTTATTTAGAACTTATTGGTAAGTATAGCCCTTTCTATTCAGTCTGCTGATCATCATTCAGCAGTGTAGATTTAATGCTTTCATGCAGCACCAGGTTCCCCTTCAGTGAATGCTATCTTAATGTATTTGTCCCTCCCAGGTTGATTTATTATCATCCTAATCTTATAAACCCTCCCTCTAGAAAGTGTAACAAGGAAATGAAACAGACCATAATTCTTTTTACTATAGAGAAATTAGCACTAGCCATATAAAATTGCAACGTAAGTATAAACACTGTTTTTGGCAACACATCAGCTAGGTATTGTCAGAACCTGGTTGGAAAACATTTAGTTAACAATGTTAATGTTAAGCTACTGGAAATTACTATAAAGTCTCTTAACCACAATCATTTGTCAGTGTATGGGGTAATCCATCAAAATGTAACTGACTGGCAGATTTTGAAGTTAATGAGTCAATGAGTAATTTTTAACAAATACAGTATATCAACAACAACCATATTTTTGGATTTTTGCCATCTTAAAATTTTATATACAGTGTTTTTTTTTTTTTTTTTGACAATTTTCCGGCTTTATTTGATAGGCTTACAGGAAACCAATGTTTTTGATTATTGAAATGAATGGGAAAGAACGCTAATTCTGGGTACAGGTTTTATTCACAGCTTAGTTGAATGCATAAACATGAATGTTGATGTATGAATAAACATTTTGATTCTCAGAAACTGAATGTATATGTATAGTAAACAAGAAACCATCCTATTGTCCTCTGGTTGAACTGCAGATCCATGATGTTGTTACTGGTCTATAAAGATACCTCTAATTATATAAAAGCACTTGAGTTGAGAATATTGTCCTGCAGTGAGGAGTCCACTTTGGGTAATTTCACAGAATGTCAGTGTGTTCTCTTGCTCAGGGACAGTTCCTGTGGGCACTCTGACCTGGAAAAACAGCCTCCTCCAGCCTCTTTGATGCCTCAGCAACCCTGGCACCCAGGCTCCTGCCTCCGGGCACATCATCATAAAACAGTACATCTGTCCACGCTAAATTAACCCTGCGACTGGAGTGACCACAGCTGATAGAACACACTTGCCCAGGGCCATGAGAATGTCTGCTCAGTTTAGTAGTGCATGAACTAAAGCCCACTGCTACTGAAAATACACACTCCAAAATATGGAGAACTGTATTTTTTCAAACTTTATCAATTGAAGGACCACTTTGGAATAGAGAGAAAAATCACGGACCACCTAACCCCAAGACTTAGAGGCTGACGCAAAAGGGTGGGTTTGTGTAGTGTCAGACAGAAGGCTACGGTCTCAATGAAGGCTACATTTGTCTAGTTTTAAAATGACTTAAACAAAATCTTAAGTTTTCATGTTATTTGTGTTTTTCTTTGAGGATATGTCTTACCCAGGAGACTAGAAATATATGCAGTCGAGCAGAAACTTGAGTCTCAGTTTTCAGCAGCAAGGACCAGAATGATGAATGTTCTATACAGTTCTCATAAAAGAATAACTCAGCCCTGGAGACTAAGACCAGCTTTACTAGCAGACTGTAACAATGTTTCGTTCACTTGTAAAGTTACTACTGGGTTATAAAAATTGTGTATAACTGTAGACAGAGTTACAGTGGACATACATAAATTGGATATTAAATAATATAGGTAATTATCAGAAACTCTTACATTTACTCTGGACTGGACTAAAAAATTACATCTTTTGTGACATAATTATATTTGAAGGTATTGAGTTAGCTCGTTGGTCAAATTTAACTTAAGCTTCCTAATACAATATAAGAGCTAAAATCTGACTTTGAACGTTGGAAGCAATTCTGTGAGAAGAATCGAAGTAATGAGCTGATAAGAGATAGAGGTGAGGTGTGAGAGGAACGATCGAAGAAACACAAAGCAATGAAGCTGAATCTAAAATGGAAGGAAATGGGGTGGAATAGGAAGTACAGGGGCCATGAGGAGATGATGAAGTGCAGCTGAGATTGTGTTCATGTAGTGAGCAGACTGAACTGATGCTTTACATTATGCTTTGTGACATTGTGCCGTTACATTTGGTGAGCGCACGAGTACATGTCCAACAGCGCCAACAGAACACATTTTTTTCATTAAATGTACTGTTTTTGCAAAACCATCTACTACTATTGCTACTACTACAGCCGTCCTCTACACCATGGACTCCACTGAAGGCATTGTGAGCCTGCTACCCTAAAGATTTTCTGGAATATGCCCTTCCTATCTCAACCCATCCATTTTAGGCCCTGGACAAAAGAGTACATTGGCCTGTGGTGGTTAGCACTTCTTCATTTCTTGATTTTTCTGCTCATACATTTAGCACAGGTTAAGAGTCCTTCATGTTGTGATGTGACATGGCAGCTGAAATATCAAGCTTTTAATGCTCATGGTTCATTACACCTTGTTAATACAGTGTAACCTGGCCAATTCTATGTGACCCACTATAACCTCATGTGGCATAAAACTGTGAATATGATGTATTTATGTGGTTATTTTTACCAGCCAAATGTTGAACAGACATGGATAATGAGGTGTTTTAAAGGCCGCCCCCACACACCTACCTGCTAATGTCCTCTGTGGTTCAGAGATGATTTACGGACATGCTGCTGTATCTGTGTATGTCGACTGTAGCGCTTTAATTATTCACCTGATCTAGTTAAAACTTCACAAACTTTCTCTGTGGGTGGGACTTTGGTCTCGTTAGCCTAAAGGCTTTTTGACCTGAAATTCGAATTAAATGTTCATTCACATTACATTTATATTTATAGGCCCCAATTTACAGTTAGAACATGTAACTACATTGTACATAGAGAATGGTTAAGGTTAGGGTTGGCGTTAGGGTTAGGTACAATGTAATTACATGTTAAAGTTACAGTTTGTTACATAGTGTATTACATTACATTGTACTTAATGATGTAGATACAATAATAATAATAATAATAATAATAATGGATTAGATTTATATTGCACTTTACTATGCCCAAGGCTTTCTCAAAGCACTTACATATATTTTTTTGTATTATTTTTTCACTCCTCAGTCACACCTGATGGTGGTAAGCTATTTATGTAGCCACAGCTGCCATTGGGCACACTGACGTAAGTGTGGCTGCCAGTTTGCGCCTATGGCCCTCCGACCACCACCAACCACCAATCACACAACCACATTCATTCATAGGCAATAGGCAATGTGGGTTAAGTGTCTTGCCCAGGGACACAACGACAGTGTGTGCTTGGACAGGGACTTCTGGTTGAAGAGTGAGCGCCTACCCACTGCGCCACTGCCAATGTAGTTAAGGGCTATGTAAAATAAAGTGTGGCCCACAGTGAACATAGCAATACTATTTACTAGTGTTCTTCCACTTGGCCAATGTTTTATTGCCTAAGGGTGATAAATTCAAGGCATAACTGTAGAACATGTTCAAATAGAATCTATTTTTATGATTTTGAACTATAACTCTTTATTTACCCATTAAAGTTGATCAAAGCTGTGGTGTCAGTGGCCTGTCCAGCCTCCTCACAAACCCATAGTGTGATTTATGTTCTGTTGGTTCAGTGCACTCCTGTAACCATTAGGTCTGTTAGTGTCATCAGTTACAGCTGCCTCAGAGATTCAAGGTCAAACGGAACGGCCTTGACAGAGCGGCCAGCCTGTAATGTTTGGACAGTGCCATCATATCACACACAAACACACGTTAAGTAAAGAGTAACCGCAACAAACTACGGCTGAGTTATGATTTTCCGGCATCAAATATTCATACCAAGTCATTTCTCAGGGGAAGGACTGGGAGGCCCCGGTGCCTTGGGCTGAAATGGAGCAAAACTAAGGAACTTCAACAAGAGGCGACACATGAAGGTGAAAAGTATAAATGTATAACAGTATTTGAAGCTTCAAATAACGTTGATCAACTTATCAAGCCACTAAATGCGTATTAAAACATTATACTTTGTGTTCATCTTTCTACATTGTTTTTATTATTATTTATCAATTTTACAAAACAGCTGATATCATGCCCAACATAGATCCAAAAACACATGTGTTTGTAAGATACTCCAAAGGAATCCGCTCAACTCAACAAATAATCCACTGTTAAAGAGCTTTTTTTCTTGCTGCAAAATTGAGTATGTAAATTCACATACAACCTTAGTCCAATATCCTTGCATTTTATGACACTTCCAAGTCCTTAATATCAACAGATTATCACAAACGCATATCATGTATGGCCAAAACAAAATGAACTGGGAATAATATTGAGCCATGTCAATGTTAAAGCTCTTGTCCCCCCCAGAGCGGAAAGCTTGTTATCAGGTGTACAAGATAACAGTTTGTTTATCAGCGGTTCTGACCAGGAATTTAACTAATCTTTAAGAAGCCTAGTTTTTGTTCAGGCTGTAATTTGCATCACAGAGTAGATTAAAAACTGTTAATCCATCAGTGGAGTGTGACTCTCACTTACTGCTATACTATTCAGCCCAGACATAAAGTAAGTTTAATGCAAAAAGACCAGATGAAGGTTAAATTGCTAAAACTTTTTTGGAAAAGATCAAATCTTACGGAAATAAAGTCGTATACGATAACATCAATATATAGCTCAAAGGTATCCATATCCTGAGTTATATACTGATTACCATAAATACATTGCTTCTGATATGTGCATGCAATCTGGGAGTGTTTCTGCATTACTTTACTATTCTAACACTCTCATCTCAAACAGTAAACTTTGCCAATGCATAGACTCAAACACTTTGAAATATTGTTATGCCACAGCTTCAGATGGACTGTAGAAGGTAAGGGAGGTGAGAAGTAATTTATCATGTAATGCCACAGCGCCATCCCGAAAGAAAAAACATCAGTTATATGAAAAACTAGCAGCAGCCTGTTTGTTTACTGCCTCATAGACTTTCTTCACTCAACTCTGTGGCCTTTGTACAGCTCTGGAGAAAGCTGCACTATTTCCTTCTGTTGTGTTCGTGTTTGTGTTTTCAATGAGTTTTTATTGATGTCCACAAAAAGCGTTCCATTTAATAGCATCATGGAACAAGGCAAAAAGTGGGTCATGCTTCAAAGCAGCACTCTGAGGATGGTGCAGCTTGGCCTCTGCTTCCAAAAAAACTCCTGCCTAATTGAACTTTAGAATATTTAGAACTGTCATCTACAGAGACTTCTTTATGTGGAGAAATACACCAATCAGGAATAACATTGTGACCACTGACATCTTCACCGTGGGTGGGATATATTAGGTAAGTGAACATTTAGTCACAAGGTTAGACAGATCTACTAGACAACAGCTTTTATGGGGTGTGCCTGGTATGCAGTGGTCAGTATTTACCAAAAACTGACCAATGAAGAAATGGTGGCAAACCTGCAAACATGGCAATGCAGCTAATACACATGGGGAGACTAAGCTGTCCCCTGTGGTCTGATCCAACTCACAAGCTGATGATGCTAATGTTGGTACTAATTCTACATGGGATGCCACATCACCTCATATGTCCACACATGTCTGATTCTGATATCTGGACATACTGAAAATCTCTCTAGGAAAAGTTTGGAAAAACAAACTTGGCCATGAGCCACCACATTTCCATCCTCCTGCCAACAGCTCAAAGCAATTTTTAGCTTGAGGAGCTGTATCCACTTATTACAGTTCTTGAATTTCTACTGTGGTTAACTACTTGGCTTGGGTCTGCATGCTCAAAAAGTTGATGACAATGCTGGAAGGGTGGTGTGTGTAAATGCATCTATCTTATAGCTGACTTTCAGGTGTCAAAATGTAATAATTTTCCAATTAATTCTTATCACTGGGCTCATAACCCTACTCAGATATGTCTTTGACAATGTAGGTTTGAAAGAAGTCTTGTAAACCATTATGCTTGGTGGAAGGTTATATGGAGAAAACAGGTGAGACTGGGCCTGCTGAATGATGTAATCAATCTATACCTCAAACCTACACCTGCTCATGTGCTGGGCTCTACATAAGCGCTAACTGCTATACTTCCCACTGCCTCCGGGCTTAAAGCTGTCAGAAAACCAGGTTGTTAGTGGTGCACTGTCAAGTGTACTTCACGACCGGAGTGTACCATTGTGGAGCGAAACAGTTTTACAACATATGTCACCAGGCGTCCTTGTTTCTTTGTCAAAGTGACTGAATACTGTATTGAAAAGAAAAAAGAAAAAACTGTAATTTATTGTGAAATTTTACAACAGCCATCTGACTAATTCATAGCTGCCGATCGAAGCAGGTGTGGCTGGGTACATGACATGTGGATACACAATAGAATTGAGATAGAAACATTAGGATAATGCTGAGAGACAGATTTTAACAGGATATGTCCTGGTCTTTAACTTCTGTGGATTTGATTTGAGAATTGTACAACAGGTGATTTTAGACACATACCAGTGTCTAGGGCTTTTCTTTTTGAGGACTACAGAGGCTGGAGCTCCAGTGTGTTCCAGTGGTGTGTTTTCAAAAGCCTTATGTTGTGTGTGTTGTGGTAATAAAGAGACCCGATGTAGAATGAGAACTTGGTTTAAAGACGACTAGCATCAGGAGGCATACAAAGCAGTACTTAGTAACTTAGGTGACTTAGGAGCTATTAACTAGCGTGCATGTGTAAAAAAAAAAAAAAAAAGAAAAACTACGGTATCTGTGAAGGCTCAATATTACTGTATGCACAGTCACTATTATACATATCCTTTTCTTAGTTCTATTGAAATAAATGAATAAAATCATTGTCAACATCAATATGACAAATACTGTACATTCCATACTCACTGGAATTAGCAATACAAAAACATAACCGGATAGCCTTTAGTGCCTAAAGTAAAATAACAAATACCAGGATCAGGATTTAATGAAAACTACATATA
>JAVQKC010164451.1:0-12934 GCA_036025475.1 Philypnodon macrostomus
GGGGTCATAATAATATTTTATGTTGGGTACACTGTGGAGAATCACTGTACCAAGTTTCATTGCTCTCTGCCAAAGTGTGTCCAGGGTCCCATAGGGGTCATACACATGGGGGCGCTATAGAGACATTGTTTATTTGACCTCTGTAATTTGCATATGTACATTAAGTATACACTACCCCGGATCACTGTGCCAAAATTCATGATATTTTGTTTATGTTCAGCAGGATTATTGGCTCAATTAAAGTGCTTCAGGGCATTCATTAATTATCATTAATCGTAGAAGTACCAAACCTGTTGTTAAGCAACAAAATCATTTCATCATGACTAGATTTCTATACGATAATAAATAAGGGCTTGCATGTTAACAAAATGATTGGATTTTTTTATTAGTGTATGGTTGGTTGGGTCTGTTTTTGTAAAAGGGAATTGCAGGTGAAGTCAAATCAGGTTGAGGTAAGTTGAGGCCATATATGCTTCACTGACTCTGCCTTCAAGTTTGTTTAGCTTTGGGGCAGAAAACTAAATCAAACTCGAATCAGAGGCACTATATCAGATGGTTCTAATGCAGGTATTGTACTGGAGAAGGGTCTTTGGATTGTAGCTCAGTGAACAATTGACATAGGCAGAGGAGACGCCATTCATGAAACATCATAAACTATATTCTACAAAACAACTTGACCAGTCATTTTCTCAGACACCCAAAAAACAAGCTGCCATAGTTGCTCTCACATTCTGACCATCAGTTACAAAGAGAACCCACAGTAACACAAGAAGCACATGCAGTCTCCATTCAGGGAGATATTTCAGATAATAGCCATTATCTGTTCCATAAAGCTCAAAAAGTAACCACTATCTTATTGGACAATACATAAAATGGTTTTGTTAAAAGACTTCAATTTAATGCTTGGTACAGAAATACATTTCAAACCATCTTAATAAAATGCATTATCTGAATGTGGATATTGCTGATGTTATTGCCAATGTTGATATTCAAATCACCGGGAGAAGGCTTCTTTATTCATAAGCTACAAAATGTAATATCTCTTTTGATGCATTTTAACAGCAACATTATATGCAGTGTCTGAGAAGAGCTACTAAAACTGGTCCTGTCACTTTGAATATGCTGCCACACAGAAACATCAAGTATCAATACATTTTTGCAATGTTAACTAATTTGGATTATATTTGGATATAAACAATTACTTCAGACAAACCAGGTCTAAATCATATCTTAACCAGCACTAAACCAGGTCAGAACCAGGACTAAACTAAGACAAAACCAGGACAAAATTAAGACAAAACCATGCAACTAAACAAGGTGTGAATGAGCTCCAAACCAGATACAAACCAATTCTAAACCAGTTCTAAACCATGTCTAAATGAAGTCTAAATGGTGAGTATTATAAAATCTTGTTTACAGTCCTGCTCACACCTCAGTACCAGCGGTATGTGTGAGCAAGATCATCACCATTGCCATGCCCATAAACGGCAGCCCTGCAAACCTGCATTACATCATGGCTTTACAACAAACGCAACTCGGAAACCTTACCTTACCAGAACGACCGGCAGCAGCAGTTTCCATGGAGACAGAGAGAGGAAAATAGAGACAGAGGAAGAGCAATGGAGATGAGAAGATGGGGGAGACAGTGGTGACCTCATACAACAGAGGGGAGACACGTACTAGTAAAATGATCAGGACACAGATGCAGTAATATACATAATATGGTACTCACTGTGTGTGGCATGGGTTGAATAAGGATGATTTTATTAATTGGTCTCTGGTTGCCACCCTAGACACTCTCTCCCACGGTGGTAGACAACCCACCATGACACAAGTTTATATACGGTATATACGGTACGGTAGTGAACACTATTGATTGAGTATTGGTTTTAGTCCAGGTTGAAAACAGTTCTTTTTAACTGAATGTGTCTTTATCTGCACTCTTCTCTTTTTTATTGTTAGTTTTAAACTGTTTGTGTTTTAATTGTATTTTTCACTTGTCTTTTATCTCCTGTGTATGAATTGTGCTATACAAATAAACTTTGCCTTGCCTTGAGAACTAAATCCTTACTTTTGTGAGATTAACACAATGCTTTGACAGAGGTCAATGTTGCAGAGGTCTCATGCCTCTTGTTTAAAACATAATTGTGTAGTCCAGGCCTGATTAATGTGCACAATGGAAACAACCCTTTTTTGCTGCAGAATTCTCTGTTATATCTTTAGAAAGACTCTCTCTGACGACATTTAGGCTCTGTCCATAGCAACAGTTGCCGTGCCCACCAGACAGCCACAATGACCGTCGCTGCCGATAATAGACCAGCCCATTACAAAGACATTACATATGGTGCTGACACTAGAGCACACAATCTTCTCCACCTGCTTAGCTGCCCTCTGGACAAAAAAAAGCTTTACAAAAAGATAGGACCCTAATGTAATATTGCAACCTAAGCATGGAGAATAGGCTAATTCTCTATTGCACTCCCAACTAGGTTAATGGCTCAAGATTCAGAACTATGGGTCAAATGCATAGATCAAAATATGCTTACAAGATTGACTAAGATATCTTAATATCTGCGTTTGAGGCTGTGGCTAACAGGCTTGTCCTGAATCCAGAAAAAAAAACACTATTTCTTATTTGATTGATTGCTCCTTTTATCAAAAAATGCACCAAATATGGCCATTATGTTACAAGCAAAAAAAAGTCAACAAGCTAATGCTGGAAAAGACATAACGTAAAAACATCAAATAAAGCTAAATGTATATGTGCAGAAATTACTCAAAAGATTTTTCTCTTGCGTCAGTTGCTGTATCAATTTGTCATTACGCTAATTCTCTCTTGTTTAAACCCACCAATAAAGTAAAGTTATGCACATTGCTAAATTAAAAAATAAACTTTCTATATAAATACATGCTCTGCTGGTATCAGGGACAGTGTAGAAAAACAAGCCGACATTTGCAAAGGTGAATGTGTTTGTGACTGTAAATTTATCAGCGAAGCGGTTATCACAGCAACATCCCATTACTCTCTCCACTCCATCCGGTTTGCCCTTGTGTGTCCTGGCATGCCTCCACCCGGGTTGACAAAGAGCAGAGGAATCAGAGATTGAGACACAGAGGCAGAAGAAGAAAAAATAAATTGCAGCGCTGACCTATATTCTTCCAATCTCGTAACCAGACAGAGAGCGCCGTGCACAGCTGTTTTTCTATCCCAGTGTTCCTGAAACCCTCGCCCGTGAAATCCAGCCACAACAGACGTCTCTACACCACAATCACTGTGTTTTTAATTGGGATTTATCGGGGTTTACATGTGTCTTCGAAAAGAATATTGAATGCCTCATAGGGAGACAAATTGAGTTTTTGCAAGAATCTGTGTGTCAGTGCTCTATCTATGCTGTAACCACTATAGTGCCAGGAGGAAACCTTCACAGAGCATCTCCACACAGAAAGGCCCGCTGAGCACAGGAATCGAACCCAGAACCTTCATTTTGTATTTGTTTTTCCTATGATTCATATTTTTTCATATCGTTTTCCCGAAATCCCGAGATAATTAAATTGTTATAATGAGAAAACAACTATTGTTTTCCCATTCTTGTTATAATGACTTAATTATCTCAGCAAATAAAATATAAGATGCAATGTAAGTCCTCTTAGTGCTTCCGTAGATTTGATCCAGAAATATATGAAAATATTTTAAAGAAATCTACTACAAATCCCAGCGACAAGTAACTAATAAACTGTTGTAGTGGATTTTTTACTATTGTGAGAGAGGCTTAGTAGCTAAATGGATGGAGCCCTGAACTCAAAGATTCAAGTCTGAGGCTGTGTCTGTTTATCTTTTGGTTCAGAGCACTTCTGGTTTACTAAGAAGACAAATCACTGACAAATCATTGATGGAAATCACAGAACAAAATCCAACTAATTCTACATTTATGGCTAGATATAAATTCATGTTTTTACTATTAATCACATCAATAATTTAGATAAACCCTTTGACTGCTGGTGTTAAACAATGGACAGTACATTTGAAAAACCTCGAAATGGAGGTGGGTTTACAGCTGGTTGTGTTTGCCTTTTTTGCTCCACACATATTGGTGTGCGTTCCTTTAAAAAAACACATTGCTGCATGTTTGAAGTTTGCAAAAGAGAACCTTGATGTTCCACAGCATTACTGGCAAAATATTCTGTGGACCGACGAAACCAAATTTGAGTTGTTTGGAAGGAACACACCGATATGTGTGGAGAAAAAGGCACAGCACACCAACATCAAAACCTCATCCCAGCTGTGAAGTATGGTTGAGGGGCCATCATGGTTTTGGTCTGCTTTGCTGCCTCAGGAATGAGTTTATCAAGAAAAGTTAAGACCATCTGTCCGCCAACTGAAGCTCAACAGAGGATGGGTGATGCAACAGGACAACAACCCAAAGCATCGAAGTAAATCAACAGAATGGCTCCATTGAGATGCTGTGGCATGACCTCAAGAGAGCGATTCACACCAGACAGCCCAAGAATATTGCTGCACTGCACAGTTTTGTAAAGAGGAATGGTCCAAAATTCCTCCTGACCGAATGTTCACATGTTGTGTTCAAGAAAATCATGAAAACATATCATTTGTGTGTGCTATTAGGTTCATCAGACTGTGTTGGTCTATTGTTGTGACTTAGATGAACATCAGAATACATTTATGAAACTGTAGGTCATAGTGTCAATGCTGTATAACCGAGTTTGCAAATTTCAAATGTTTTATGACTGGAAAGAACTGAATTAAAGAAAAAAAAAGACCTGAAGACATATTTTCTGCTTTACGTTTTGTGTTTTCTGTAATTAATCTACTTAATTTACTAAGTCACCCTTAACTATGGCTTGAAGATGAACTGAATGACTGCTGATATTATAAAGAAAAAGTATATTCTGACACTGGCTATGACCACATTCAGCACACAAAAGAATACAAATAAATATTGTCAAACTTTCAGAATGTTTACCAGGTAGAGTCAATGATCCTGCACTTGAGTTTAACGTGAGCTTCAAATCGAGTCTTACCTAATAACTAGAAAGCACTTGGAGAGCACTGACCTCCGCCAAGGCAGCTCCTTTCTACAGAGCACTCCCAAAATTTTATCAGCTGGTCTTTGTGTAATTTCTGACCTTCTCTGAAAATTTTGTCCAAATCGGTGTGGTACTTTTTGAGTAAAGTTGCAAACAGACAGACAGACGGATGAACAAACACTACCGAAAACATTACCTCCTTGGTGGAGGTAAAAAGTCTTTTAGAATTAGCATTAATAGCACCTGTTTTGGGGTTGGAACCAAGAGAGTAAAATCAGTTTGTAATGATGATGATGAACTGTAATGTCATTAATTTGACAGCTGGCACCTTTAATCACAGAAGTTAAAATGAACTTTAGTGACAAAAAGTATTTTTCAAATGAACAATTGATCGCTGACTTGACTGATCACATCTGTTCAAGCGTGTTTTAAATGGACTTGCAGTGCCATGATGGCTGTGGGGGATTTGTGAAGCATCGGCACTGTTCCGAGTTTATTGAGTTCTATTCTTCAAACGGCAGATGTAATTAAGCGTTAAAAATGCTTTTGAACTTGTAAGGTGTCACAGGGGAATTTTCAGCCAAGGTCGGGCAGGATTAAACTTCTTGTTTAGAAAAAGACTGCAAATACTGTATTGATTAGGCACTGATGCTGTATTGACAGACTGGGCCAATAAAAAGACGGCGGGTGGGGGGTGGTGAGGGCTCTGGGTCACTGGTGTGAAAACTGGATTAGTGAAATGTAAGGAACAGATCCTAACAGTTTAAATCTAATACCTCCACCAGGCATTAGTGCTGTCTTGGCCCTGACTACATATGTTTTGTACTGACCTCTCATGGCTGGAGTATATTTGGCCCTATTCCCCAATGGCCCAATGGTACAATGTCTTTAAAACATTTCAACTCATGGTTTCTTTATTTGGACCAAAATGAACCTTTCTGTTGTGTCTATGTCCTTGCACCTATCTTAACTTCCATGTGATGTAAATTTCAATGTATATGCTATCACTTTTTTATGCTCAAGCCAAAAGATAATATTGGACGTCAGGGGAATGCTTCCTACTGCTTTTTCAATTTGCAGTTTTTGGATTTACAGTGTCCTTACAGTACTTGATGAACAATGACCAGAAAGTCACATTCTATTGCTATGGCCGGTAGAGACTCACCAATTTATCTGATTTTGATGTAACATATAGCAGGGGTGTCCAAACCGGGGTCTCAATTTTAAAACCCTTGTGTTACCTTCGGGTCAATTTGAAGTATAATTTTCTGAGCACACATCTGAGCCCTACCACGTTGAGTGTCTTCAGGTCAATTTGGTCAGTTTGACCCAACACAAGGCCCATCACTGATAATGATTAATTTACTTCTGCTCTGTTCTTTTGCCTCATGTCACACCTTCATCACCGAGGACCCAGTTCACAGGTCCCTGTCCAAACTGCTCACACGGACAGCACATCCACACCAATTTGAGCAATCATCCTCCAATAAACACATGATTCTAAGGGGATGTAATTCAATTTAAAAGAAAAATCTCTGAATTGTTTTTAAAAGTACATTGTCTAGCCCAGTGTTTCTCAATCTGATTTTATTCAGCATTTCTCAACTCACCACAAGATTCTCTAAGCAATTAATGAGCAGAGATTTAAGTTCACTTCTAAATGTATCCTTAATTCAGTCTCGGGGGGCACGATTTTTTCCCCACTGATCTAGCCTATACGTTCTGCAATCTTTGTGTTACATTAAACAGGAGTTATCTGGGACATGGAGTTTCTTCTTCTATATTTACGTACAGGCCTCAGATAGACAGCAGAAAAGGCATGTGTGGAGAGCTTAATGAGTTCAATTCAATGGCCATTGTGTTCCCCGGCTCAAGAAGACATTTATATAGTCCTATTAACAATAGACCGTACATCATCATCATATGTCTGGACAATGACATACTATCTTTTTAATGACCTTACGCAACTGTTAGGGGGTTAGGGTTAAGCTGTTAGTTGCCTTTTACAGCCTGCGTAATGTTAATGCTCACTTGAAGGAGCAGAAGGCATTGGCCCTAACTTGTACGTTAACATGGGATATTTTAGTTCAGGGGTAGATGCTTTTTATATAAAGTCTTACCCCCCCGTTATAAATATTGCAATACAACCATACAGATAAATACAAATTACAATTCTCAATGTTACATAATACTAAACTGACCACATTTCTTTTTTTCCTGAGTGGGCAGGCCTCACAGTTCTCCTGCAAGAGCTCCTGTTAAACCAATATACAACAAAAATATCCATTCATTCTCCTCTTTATACTGCTTGTTCTTGTTAGGGATTATGATTGACCACAACTATGGGCCTGAAGTGAAGTTGGTGTACCAGGAACTGAAAAGGACTATATTGTATTTTCGATGGAGAAATGTGCGACATTAGAAACGTCATGATTTACTTAAATGGACTAGCACTTACAGAAATGTTGATGATGCTAAAATGCTACATCCACTAAAGCGTCTGTGCCGTTGATTATGTTTTCCGACCAGGCTCTGAAATCACTAACGCGTGTATCTGATGTATACAAATCCAGAGGACCGGGCACTGCAGCCAATGCCAATTATTCCGTGAAAGGACATGAAGCCAGTATATTCCTTGTTAACTGAAATTTGCATGTCAAGTTATCTTTTTCCTGATTTCATTGCTTACCGTGAACATTTTCATTCAAACATTGACTTTGAGTTGAGTTCATATTTCATTATCTAGCAGCAGGATTAGTATTGGATTAGTATTGGCTTTTATATAAACAACACATATACAAGTCAAGACAAGTATGGATATATTCCTGTATTTTCCATTTACATTGCCATGGTCATCCATACATAAGTCCCACATGACTCTAACCCTGACAATGTGACCGGTCTATAGTGTTTTTCTCAAATTGCTAGCAGTACCCAGTAGACAGCAAATACATATCTCAGAAGTACACAGCTGTTATATATGAGCTGCTCCCTGAAGATCCTGAAATGTGCGCCGCCTAGCTCAACCCATCCACCTTTTTCCGATCTGACACCCGATATTAACTCTCCCCACTGGGAAAAGGCACATCACAGTCACCGGGCGACGTCGAGAAGCAATGTTGACCTGCGATGTGCTGTGCTTCTGCATTGAGCCACACCAGGCCTAAGTAACAAGAGCCTGGGGAGCAGTGTTTGTGTATGTAAGAAAGCCTGGCCATGGATAGCATTTAACATGGAAGAATAGTGGATAAATGTACTAAGGGTGCACAATTTTTATGAGAAATATTGCGATTAGATCGGATTTCCGATATAGATAGATATAGAACAGAGCACATTTGAAACCGGTCTGAAAGCAAAAGACTATTAACTGTTAAACTTCCACAAGAATCACATTTGTAGAGGTTGAACCGCAAGTTGATTTAATATATTTTGTTTTGTGCAGAGGATATTATATTGCTTAAGAAATTGCTGCCTTTGCGATTAACATTTGATTGATTTTTGATTGGATTGTGATTCATTGAGCAGTGCTAATATGTCCCCATATCACTACCAAGTATAATAATACATAGAACACATAAACACATATTGTTTGAGAGGTAACATCACAGTTTAAACAAAATCTACATTTGGCTTCTTCCTTGTAGTCGATAGTTGCCAAAGGAAATCTCAGTGGTTGCCATATTTTTTTTTTTTTTCAGGCTTTGGGACTGGCACAAGCTGGAGATTTGACCATCAGAAAGGTCTTACACATAGGTGGGGCAATTGTCAAGTATCCATTTATAAAGTAATGACAAAGTCCATAATAAGAGAAAAATACATTTAAATGTATAATTTCAGCTCATTTTTCTATAGTGTTGAGAAACTGCAATAATGTTAATCGACTGAACGGGTTTGGCCTTATAGCAGAAACAACTAATCTTGATTGTGTTGAACATAAAAAAGAATCTATTAACTCTTAATCTATTCATCATCTTTTCTCCATCCTGACTCCTCCCCTCCGTTCACACGGCTTATTAGTGTCATTTCACACAATAAGGTCTGACCTATAGAGGAGCTGCAGCAGTGATACATTTCTCTTGACATGCATATTTTGACCTTTTAGTCGTCATTTGTGTTAGATCATTTACATTTACACTGGATGTTCAGCTCAGAAGTGACAAATACTATGTTTCGACCCACTGTTTCCAAGGTTTTCAGTCAGGGGTATGCAGCTCCAAACATGGAAATGTTGCAGTTGCAAGAGTTATGGAAGTATAACAAAAGTGAATAGTTATGTATGATAATCACTGACATTATCAGTCTATTTAGTCACAACATTGGTCTTTTAGTCTAATTTCAGGTATGATTAACCTATTTGGCCCACTGATCATTTAATTGGCTTGGACATATGTTATTGTAGGCTATAGCCGATGTGATGAGTCACAGACCTGCTGGTGTCACAGGCGGTCACAAGGAGCATTTATGTTCTGGTAATCACTACAATGATAGCAACAGCTCCTGTTGGATTATATCAGCAGAGTTGCATTTGGACCCTACTGTTTACTTACTGAGTGTTTTCAGTAGGAATGCACATCCAAGCCCTATTATATCTGGGCTATTATGCCTAATTAGATCTTAAACAGCCTGTGCATATCAGGGAAAAAATGACAAGACTGCGTATCGATAGACTCATTATTTTGAAAACCATACTGCAGGACTGAGTTTGTCTGAGGGCGCAGTCATGTCTGTGCAGGCCTATGTCCTACTGTGGGATACCTTACCGCTGTGCGCGCTGAACCAGCGGGGAGTGATGTGCAGGGGCAAGGTGTCAGCCAGCGACCCCCGGGACCCCAGATAAAGCACCCCGTCCGTGTGATGCCCTCCGCCCCCCGTGTCCTGGTATCCGGTACCATGAGAGGCGGCGGTGGTGCCAGACCCCCCTCCAGTTCGATCTGAGTCCGTACCTCTGGGGGGGTAGAAGCCGAAGGGCACAGTGGCGCTGTGATCAATGCCCATTCCGGCTACGGAGCTTACTGAGCGGCTGCGCAGGCCCATGGTTCCGCTGGGGCGGTAGTGGCCAAAGTGGGCCGATGGGGGCACCGCGCTGTCATCCGTCGACACCCCGGGAAACGTGCCCCGGGGCCGCCCTGCTGTGCTCTGCTTGCCCCCCATCCACAGACCGCTGTGTGGTTCTGGAGGAAACAGAAGGGGCTCCCTTCAGCGTCGCTCCGTGGGCCTCCGCGCCTGTCCCTGTGTCGGGCTCGTCAGCTCTCGGTGTCAGCACGCTCCGCTGCCCGTGTCCCTGCCGTGCGGTGCATGGGCCAGCCCCTCACCCCCCACACCACGCCGTGTCTGACCACTTCACCCCGCACCACTACGCGTCTGAAGCACCACACACTGCGTTGTACCCCCTCTCCGTGCACGCACAGATGAGTGTTCGCCCTCTGATGGACCCCCGGTCCCGGGCTAGTCCCGGACTGGTCCTAGGCGGCACGGGCCGAGCAGCAGCGCCGCAGTGCTCTCTGCTCCTCGCTCCTCATCTGGTCACACACATCGTGACAACTGTTGCTGTCTGCTTCCGTCGCTGGATCTGCTGCTGACACACGCGGCGGTGCGTGTCTTGCTGCCACGGTCCTGTCCGTGTCCTGCCGGGTGTGGACTGACCGTGACGTTGCCTGGCCGCTGCTGGGGCTCCTCTCGGCTCCGGTTTGTCACCGCTGCCGTTGTCTCCACTGCTGTTACTGGCGAGACAATGGAGGCGGGCAGTGCGCAGGCTCGTTGTACAGCAGACAGCAGGCAGACAGCACAGGGACGAGACAAACACACGCTGTACGCGCCTCCGTGAATGACTGGCCCCATCGACTACACAGGCTCCCTCTGGCAGAATGATGAGGTGTAGCAGCAGGTGCTGTGGCGAAGCTTCAGCTCCAAAGAAAAACATGAGCAGTCTCCTCAGCACATGTCAGAGCCTACCTGTGTCCTATAGCGGAAGACACATTCCTTAGGCAATCAACGCATACAAAATATAAGACGAACGATACAAGGCCCCAGCCATGTTAAATATAATCTTATAGAATTCTGGGACATCTCAAATCCCACACGTAGGCTACAAGGATTTCTAAATGATGGGCCAACCCATCTCTATCATGTAGCACCAAAACCAGGAATGTGATATTTAGGTAAGAGCCGCCATCCTTGAGAGACGGAGGAAAACAAAGTTCAACAACAGCATTTGCAGGTGAGTCCACTGCAAACGTGGCAGTCGGAATTAGACATTTGAGAAAGTGGGGCCATTAGTGAACATTAGTGTTCCCAGCATCAGGCCCCGTGTGTTTCTGTACACGAGAGTGGGCTATTCTGAAATGAATATGTAATAATAACTATTATCACAGTTGTGTGTCGTCTTTTCTATAGACTAGTATGGGTTTGAGTAATCACTAATAAAAATACATTGCGCTTTATTCCAGAACTTTACTAAGAACCTTGCATCAACATCAAAGCTAGATATATTAAAAATGCAATCTGTTGCAACCTTTTTTTTTACAGAAAAGTTCATGTTTTTCCATAGTGCATAGTCTACTGACACGCTGTGGTCGTAAGAGGTATTGCGTCATTTACTTGAAAGGCTTTTCAGCGTTCAACAGATGTTTATTGGTTTGTTAATAATCACATGATTTCATGGCGATATTGTTTTTAATATAATAAAATTACATGCAATCGTAACGGTAGAAAAGAGCAGAGGAGTTAATATCTATAAATAGTTTTGCACCAAGAAATATTAAATACAGAGACAGCAGTTTGGAAATGAGACAATTTAGATACAATTTCACAACCTTAAATAGGTTAAACAGACTTTTCACAAAAGCCTTACTAAACAAAAAACAATGTATGGACAGTGTAATTCTTTTCATTGTCATTTTCACACCCTGCAAACACTACTGAAGTGCGAGGCATAACAAAGCACTTTAACAATGTTGGATAAATATGACAGACTACCTCTACTCCTCAGCTCCTAACTCTGGCGTGACTCTTTGCAGAAGGGCAGCAGGACTTTTCCCGGGTTCATCAGGTTCCTAGGGTCCAGTGTGTACTTTAGAGACTGCATCAGCTGAATGGTCTGGCAGCCCAGCTCCTCCTGAAGCAGTTGTCTCTTACCAAGGCCAATTCCATGTTCTCCTGTGCATGTCCCATCCATGGCCAGAGCCCGCCTGCAAAACAATATTGCTGTTTAATGTAATTGTTGAAGTTAATATTGCTTTTCATTCTCTCACAACAAACAACTGAGCTATTTTTAAACTGAAAGGTCAAGTCTATAATTATCTTTTTTAGTCAGATATAGTGCAAGGAGATGTTTTTACCTTGACATGTAGTTACTGTAGTAAAACTCCTCTACATAGAAAAATTAACATAAAAAAAAAAAAGAGTACCGTATTTTCCGCACTATAAAGGCGCACTTAAAAACCTTTAATTTTCTCAAAAACCAACAGTGCGCCTTATAATCCAGAGCACCTTATATATGGATTAATTCTGGTTGTGCTTCTTGACCTCCAAGTGATGTTGTATCACACGGCACTCAAGGCGCTCCATCAAAATGTTTTGGTACGACTTCGGTAAACTACAAAGCTCCGGGAGTCAGGAGCGTCGCGGAGTAATACATACCGGTACTATGCTTCGCCGTAACGAAGGCAGGAATCATCACTGAACTGCCAGGTAACAGCAACGACACAGACTCGGATAATGACGATGGGGATCCGGGCATGCTGGATGCCGCAATCGCCCAACTGTGAATTGAGGGATTTGTGGACGAGGAATAAACTGAAAAAGTGACTGTATTGTGTTGTATGTTACGTGTTATAACTGAATACATTTAAGTTATTGTGAATACACTAACGTTTGATTTAGCGGTATC
>JAVQKC010164454.1:0-12947 GCA_036025475.1 Philypnodon macrostomus
TGAAGGCATCAAAACTATGAATGAACACATGTGGAAATACGTACTTAACAAAAAAGTGTCAAACAACTGAAAATACACCTTTATATTCTAGTTTCTTCAAAGTAGCACCTTTTGCTCTGATTACTGCTTTGCACACACTCTGCATTCTCTTGATGAGCTTAAACCTGACAGAGCAAAAGGTAGTTTTGATGCCTTCAGTGTGACTCTACAATGTCAATAGTCATGAAAATAAAGAAAACTCTTTGAGTGAGAAGGTGTGTCCAAACTTTTGGTCTGTACTGTAGCTCACCTGAGCAAAAATTAAACATAACATGGCCCCTTTTGTTTTCTGTTCCAGGTGGAATATAAGATTTTATAGAATATTTTTTTGACTGTTTTTTTCTTCCAGGTCATGTCCGTTTTATAGACTACGAATACTCCAGCTACAATTATCAAGCCTTTGACATCGGCAACCACTTCAACGAGTTTGCAGGTTTGTCAGAATCCAGTTGTGTGCTTCTCATCGGCTCTTTTGCATATGTTGCTGACCATTGCGTTGATGTCCAGGGATGGCCGAGGCGGACTTTGGGCTGTACCCAAGTCGAGAGATGCAGATGGAGTGGCTCAGAGTGTACCTACAGGGCTACAAATACTTCACCAACAAAACTGAAGAGGTCAGCCAGAGAGAGCTAGAGACGCTTTATGTACAGGTCAACAAGTTTGCTCTGGTAAGATCTCACTCATACACACGACTCCCTGTAGTATCTTAACCCTTCCCAAAGATGTCTCTCATTCAGTTAGTAGTGGAAGAAGTCTTTTATTCACATGTGTAAAAGTACAGATAAAATGACAAAGAATTATCAAATTGGATGTCATTACTTCATATCATGATTACATGTTCTATGTTATAAACTGGGAAGATTGTTGAATCGTGATAAAGTGCATTCATTATATCGGCGAAACGACGATATTATTGAATCACGTTGGTCCGCGTCCACGTCAATAATCCTGTTGAACATAAACAAAATCTCATGAATTTTATTAAATATTAAAACCCTTAAAAATCAGACAATGTCTGATTAAGGTGCCTGTTGGTGCCGTAGCAGTTGTGGAAGACGTATGGGGCCGTTTCACCGATAAACAGCGTAGGCCTTGTTTATCCTCTGCTCTTCACTGTCATTTTTACTGTAACAATGCCAATCTTAATTATAATAAAAAAGGTCAAATCAATAGTATCAAGTATTATGGGAATATTGGATTTGATGCACATTGAGTTCACATAAATGAGGACTTGCATATTACATACAGTATTACATACAGGATAACATGTTCCTACTCTATGATGAGGGAACACGTCACCCCTAAACCCCTTTTTATGGTACCTTACTTCTGGCTTGACAAACTAAGCACTGCACTTTTCATAACATGTCTTTGTATGATGAAATTAAGTCTGTCCGAGTACCCAGAAAGAACCCACAATAACACCGTGAGGACATGCAGACGCCCAACACTGTCTCTATTAAACTCCTCTTGGTGTGTTTTGTTACAGGCGTCTCACTTCTTCTGGGGCTTCTGGGCACTTATCCAGGCCAAGTACTCCTCCATTACCTTTGACTTTCTGGGGTAAGTTCATGTCTGGGATGGGGTTGGTATGTTACAGTAAATACACCCCCCCCTGCCGGACTGGGACATTATATTAGTAATGGATGTCTGTCAGTAAGGGGGAAACTCAAAACCACAAAAGCAATGCATCTCTCATTTCCTTTTGAGTGAAGTGGGTTCTGGCCGAACAGGTGATGTGTTAGAAGCAGGAATATAGTCCAAGCAAAATGATTAATTGAAGTAGTTGTCTTATTTAGTAATCAATAATCATTAACTGGAGTATACAGACTACAATGCCTTTGACTGAGAGACAGGCCACGCAGAGCAGTAATTAAACTGAACAACAAATGTATACTTTTAAATATGCTCTGTCCAGGAGTCCTCATGTGGCATAGTTTTAGCTTCACCTGGTTCAAATTTGGTTAAATAAAATAATAATAAAATTGGTTTATCAAAAGGATAAGGTTAGAGCTTCTCTAAATCTGCCGTTTTTATGTTTTTTCCAGCTATGCCGTTCTACGTTTCGACCAGTACTTCAAGACCAAGCCGGCAGTGATGGCCCTGCAGGTCCCAGAATAACACAAAGGTTGGAGACTCTGAATGAAAACACTATAGTCGGACCAGCTCTGGCATATCCTCGCCAACAAGCGCAATTACTTTTCATTCCTCAAGTTTTTCTTAGTCCCATTTTTGATTTTTTTTTTTTACAAACTTCTACTGTTTTGAGTGTGTGAGGTTGAACGTTAGCGTCATGTTTTTGTAGTTCATCTGGACACTCTAAGGGCAGCTGAACTAGGCGTATTGGCGCACTCGGCTACTTCTCTTGTCTGTCGTGCAGGCATTAACACTGGTTATGAAGGTCTTAGTTTGCACTGTGTCTGTGGCATGTGGCCAAGACCAAACCCTATATAGACTAGGGCTGCACGATATGAGGAAAAAAAATACATTTGCTATTCGTAAAGTGTTGAATATATCGAGGAAAATGTGAAAGTTCCATTATTTACTAGCTTTAAAATCAAAACCTGGACAAAATCAAGACCAAAGACGGACTAGGTATTGGAAATTCTGATTTTCACTCAAGGCTTAAACAGGACAATTGTCGTTAACTGTGTAAATCTACAGTATATCAGATTAAAGACCGTGGAGGTGATATAGTTAGATTTTCACGATAACAACGTTGCATTCGCTGATATCTCAATAATAATTTTGCCATATATTGTGCAGCCCTAGGAAGACTACTTTTTCTTCCATCATGGGAAGAGTTTGTAACCACTGGGTCGTCTGCTCAGTTCTTTCAACTCCTGCTGCTAGAAATGTGAAAATGTAGCTTTTTTTGTACAAGTGCTTGAACTTACTGTATATAACCATGGACATGAGTGATTGTTCCCTAACTGAAGTAGTAAGTAGTATTTTTAACAATACTACTTATGGTCCTTTTTTCCAAAGACCAATACCTCCACCACATAACTAACGTTGGTGATGACCACTGGCTAATTGAATATGGACGTCTCTATCAGAACTTCCTTAATTCATGCAAAAACACTAGACTGTACAGAATACATGGAGACGTTTTGTGTAAATTTCACTGGAGTTTTGTCATTTGAGGTGTGTGTAGTTTGGATCAATGTTGGTGGTGTATTGGACAAGTTAAGTTTGATGTTGCAGTATGGTTCACACAATGAGGCTGCAAACTGTATACTTTCTATCTTGCTATTGGTTAAACACATTCCTAACCTCATATCATAATGCCCAAATGTACAGGGGGACAGAAAGAAGCCTGTGTGTTATATACTGTATTTAAAGGGGCCCTATCATGCTTTTTTTTTGTCGTTTTCTCATCAAAAACATCCCTGGAGTGATTTTCTGAGCTTTTTGCACATTTCTTAATTTTAAAATCACTCACCACCATTTTTCAACTCCTCGAATTCTGCGCACGCCTCTGTAAGCCTTGTAATGTCGTGCAGCTGAATGAGGAGATGCCAGAGACAAATCCAAAGGCTGTTTTTAGCTAATGGTCGATGGTGATGATCAATGTGTTTTCCTAGTTACTGCTACATACCCCAAAAATGCGCAATAGGGTCCCTTTTAAATTGTAGGTGGGAGCCGTTAGTGAGCTCTCCTTTGCGATGGTCAAATCGGAGGTCGGCTTGACTTCACCGTGTGCATTTGTGTTCTGGGCGTTTATTCCACCGTTTTAACTTTTATGGTGGTCACTGATCGCTCCGTTAACTTTTCCACACTCAGGGCTTCTGGAAAATTCCAACCTCTCTCACCTCCCTGCCCACCGCTTCTTTCGCTTTTTGATTACAGCCCATGCATATTTCTGTTATAATAGTATTCATAATTTCAGATAAATCTATAAATAAAGCTATTGAAACTAAAAAAGAGATGATTAATGTTGTAGTTTTTAAGATTCCTAAAAGTACAATAAAATAAAACAAAATAAAAATTGTCTAACTGACCCTGTTCTATGATGTAAAGAATGTTGTCTAGTCTGTTGAAGCTAGGGGAGGGACTAAAATAAAACTCAACAACTATTGGTCAAAGTGGTAACCCACATAATATCTTCTGTAGAGGCCAGGGGAGGGGCTAAAATAAATCTCGACAGCTATTGGTCAAAGTGGTAACCCACATATTATCTTCTGTAGAGGCCAGGGGGAGGGACTAAAATAAAACTTAACTACTATTGGTCAAAGTGGTAACCCACATAATATTATCTTCTGATGCTCTAGAGGTCATTATTACATTATTACATGTTTTATGTTTAAAAAAGGTGTAGTCCACATGTTTCCAAAGTGGATTCTGCCGTCTAGATATTACATATTCAACACAATCAAGAAATAAATGCACTTTTTAATGTTCTTTTCTTACAATACACAAAACATAAAGAAGTACTCGGATGTACTGTACTTGTACTTGTACTGCATTTGTCCATAACGACCAATACATCCCGCTTGTCTTTTTACGCTGCCGTAATGCTGCTCATGCCGATCCCCCGTGTCTCTACAGGGGGCGACACTGGGCTCGCAGCTTCAGCTTTCATTATCTGGTCTCACGTATCAGACACAATGAATAATTGAGACGCCCGTACAGACAGATTACTGACAGTACAGTTTACCTTGTGGCTCTGAGAAGTTAATTTACACCGGTAATCCTCACACCGAGCCGAACTATGAGACACTTGTGAATGAAACATAAACATTTGATAACCATATACCATGTTGAATGTTGTGATATCAATGAGTTTACGATGAGTTAAATTCAGCAGAATAGTTCCTGTAATTACTTAACATTAAAGATGTATTAAACAAGTTTCCCAAGATTAGAAAAAATAAATAAATGAATAAAATAATACAATTGACCTGACCCTGTGATGTAATGTAGGTCATCTGTAGAGGTCAGGGGGAGGGACTAAAGTAAAACTCCACTACTATTGGTCAAAGTGGTCACCCACAAAGTCTGGTCTGATGTTGCTGTAGAGGCCAGGGGAGGGACTAAAGTACAATAACTGATAATTATTAAGAGGACTAAAACACTGACGAAGTAGGTCTGAATGGAGTTTGACTTGTTCCTGAGGGCTTGTAGACTGTAAGAACACCTTATGCATCATAGTGGGGTTTATTCTATATGATACTGTTTAGATTTTGGGGGGTTAAATGTCCCCCAAAAAAGTAAATATAAACCAAAATATTTGAATGTGACTATACCTCGAAGATTTGAAATACACAACCAGACACTTTAGAATGGCTAATAAAACATACAAATATATAATAAACAAATATCAGCGTATAGATTCTTTAGATCGCTATAGATGCTTTTAACTGAAGAACTAAACCAGGGCTGGTCTGAATTTTGGACAACCCTGATCTAAACAGTGACCATATTTATACCTTGATGTTAATGTAATGCTTCATCAATTAACACTTCAAAAATGCTTAATAGTGATTTATTCTCAAAATATTTTCTGTATTCACAACATTCCATACGGACCGAGCTTTTGTGTGTGTGTGGTTGACGACCGGCTTTGTTTCTTGATGATGACCCCCCCCACCCCCCCAGACATTCCAGATGTGAATATTTGACCTTATTCCCCAAAACGGTTCACAGTATTGATTTTAAAGATGAATTGGGAGTTTTTTGACGGTACACTTTTATATGGTAACATAACTTGATCTGATGAGGGCAGAAGTGCAATTGAGCAGGAATAGTTGTATTTGGAAGTCAGAATGTGAGACCAAACGAGGCCAAAGGAGACGAAATTAGGGAAATAAAATACAAAGTAAATTGTGTTTATGATAAACATTGGATTTACATGACTTTTATTTTGAAGACACTGGCAGTAGTATTCGTTTGATTTGAAATGCTGACATTATATTTTTACCATATCACCCGCCCCATATTCACTCCCCCTGGTCATAATGTTATACTGAACATGCACAGATATGGGTTCATGACCTCCTTGTAGCTGGACTCTTGCTCCACCCAAGCCATTTGGAAAGCGCGTGTACCCGGCGACATCTTTGTGTGTAAGCTTTCTTAAAACGGGCTTTATTTATTGCGTGATTCTGAAGTTGAATTTCACAGATAATCATCAATAGAGTTTGCTTTGCTGTTTTTGTTTGTGAATGTACTAACTTGACACTGTACAGAATTTCTTTATTTTCTGCTGAGTTTTTGTCAATGCTTTGACTTGAAGTACAGAGCTGAGGTGGCGGATGTATATAATGTAAGATTACTGTGAAAACCTGTGTACAGTGAGCCCTCGCACCTCTGTAGGATCAGCAGAAAAGACCTATTTAACATTTGGCAGTCAATATTTGCATTAAAATTATGAAATGTAAAAATGTGTTTTGTTTTGCTCCCATTATTGTACCTACAGTGCCTTGAGAAAGTATCATGCATCAGCGCAACCGCTAACTCTATGTTCAAGGGTTGTGGTTTAGCTCGGTCAGTAGAGCGTGCGGCCCATATTTAGAGCCTACAGTGCTCACCCCGGTGTCGTGAGTCCAAATCCACTCCCCGATCAACTCAACCCTCAACATTCAAAGATTGCCAAGCTGACGTGCTCCAGTTGTTAACGCGGAAAGAAACGCATATATAACGTTAACAGCTTCAGTTAGCAGGATTAGCACTGAGAAGATGAGTTTTCTGCCACCTGCTACATCACTGGTTCTAGTAACCACAACCAAAGGACTGAGCAGTGGTGGGGATGTTGGAGAAAACAGCATGCACAATACTGGATGAAGGTCTTTCAACATTTGAAGGACCAGGATGAGTTCTCAGGTGACTTCCTTGAATCTCATTCAGTTCACAGAAATGATGGAGGTGAACCTTTTATGCCTTAGAATAAACGCTAGGCTATTTGGAACACATACAGTAGCCTGTGACTATCAAGATGCATCTACGCTTTAACATCAATGTCAGATGTTCGTATGTAATCAAAGAGCTAAGTGATTTATACTGTGAAAATCTTCTGTCCAACGTCACCTCATCATGCAGTTAGGCTCACCACCACCACCTAGTGGGCTGGCATTCCCTGCTACTCACAGAATAGTCTAAGGTTCTAGTTCTAAGAGTCTTTAAGAGTTTACATCACCCATATTATGACGAGGCCAGCTTACCAAATGTACCTGTTTTGATTCTCTATCTCTACATCAAAATTTTATACTAAATTAGATGAATGATGTAACTGGCTTTAAATTTTTGTTAAACCTGACATAACTGATATAAATCAGGATGTACCTTTACAAGACCCTTTATCTGTTTTGATAACAGTTGTTGACATGAACACACTGTTTCAATAATGCCAGATGTAATAAAAGTATTATAAATATAAGCTGTACTACTTTCAGGTATTTTCTAACTGCTAAGTGTGTCATGCAAGGGACCCTGGGGCTTAGACATGTTTTGGTTAAATATGAACATATGTAAGGTCCACAAGTTGAGCAAGAAATGTAGAGCAACTCTAATTACTGTAGCGAACTGAAAACGGCAGACCACAAAGACCGTAACACAGAAATGATTTTATGTAAAAATTAAATAAACATCTGTGACTGAGGTCAATGTTATTGTTGTAGTATATATCAACTAACAGAACAGTTTATTTTGAGAATTCAATAAAACATCAGGAATTGAAATATCTCTTGTGCAAACACTGCAGTAATTATTATTTTTACAACTCTTTATAATAGAAATGCATAATGTACATTAGTGTAAAATGTTCATACTGGCTTATATGTCAAAATAAAAACATTAAGATCATTATATGGTAACAAAAATGTAAACCTCCCAAACCAGTCAACACTTCATAACAGACCTGGTAAACTGTATTATGTGTATTATTGTATAACAATATTTCAACATGCATACCCATTTGCAAATATGCATATGCTCTCGCCCAAAATGAACACGTCAAAACATCTTACTGTTGCATTATAACAGTCACAACCACCACGGTTAAACAGGGCCCTATAATAACTAGTGACTTACACTCAAAGAACACTTAAAGGTGCAACACTTTGAACCCGTCTCTTTTTTCCAGGACTGGTGTGATGTGACTATTTCTCTTTTCAAAAGTATACTTTCTCATTCACACCATACACCTTTTGAGATTCACATTATATCTATGACATGGTAGTAATGAACTCTAGTACATTATCCATCTCAACAGATACTTCTGGGAAGGAGCTGTAACTCCAAAAATGCTCCACAGGTGTGTGCAGCTGGCCGGCGTGACAACCCTTCTGAAACTGTAACGGTGACATGAATACAGACTATATCTGAGCCTGTAACAAACCTCAGGATGTTTCTAAGGCCAACTTCGTCCAGTTCACAGATATATTGTAGGTATCTGAAGTTGACTTTTTGTTCTCATACAAACATCTGTTGTGTGTTTATGTTGGTACTGTGTTACTGTGTGCCATGTCCTCAATGTGTTTTGTGCCAAGGTAAAACCTCAAAATGCCATATTTGTGCAGCATAAATAATTGACCAACAGAAGTTTTTGCATCAATTAGTAACTCTTTAAAGTCATAAACAGCAGCTTAAACCAACAATGCTGCAGTAATGACCCATGTCTACAAAGTCTCTGCTGAGAATAAAACGGGGCAAACCCTTTTAAATATACTGTTGTTACAGCAGGGTTAGTTGCAAGTCCAAATCAGCACTAATCTAGCACCTATCTGGGCAAGCACCAATACATTTCTGCTCTTATTTAGTGTTTTTTTTATTAGAATTATTACATATACTTCCCCATGACTGCGTTTATGGTCCAAGACCCGATAAAGAACAGTATCTATATTTACTGGCATCATTTATTCAATATTGCAAAACCCTTGTCTTGTTCTGGATGTTTTCCTCCGTGACGCCCCGTTTTCCCGCAGATCTAAGGCTTCCATGTTGCTTTGCCAGAAGTAAGCGATACTGTGAACATACAGATGTTAAGTGGCCAATGTAATGTCCAGTTGTCATGTTGTAGGGTAAAATACAGTTTTTTTTACCTATGTTAAATAAATGTGAATGTTTACCTGAATTCTGACTCTCAACTGGACTCTTCTGTCTATGTGCTGTTCAATGGCCTGATTAAGAAAAATCTCGGAATTAGAAAAATCTCATAATTAGGATTTCGGGAAAAAATATATCGGCGAGTACTTTGATCTTCCGTAGTTTTGTCTGTAGGCATGTAGAAGAGTTTCAAAAATGTAGGGAAGGTCCTCTGGTCAGGGGAGACTATGCCTAGCATAAACCCCACGCCTCCCTTAGGCCCCGCTCCAAACTGAAGTATAGTGGTGGCCAAAAACAGATGTAAAACCAGGACTAAATTAAACTAATCTGGGATTAAACCAAAGACAAAACAAGGACTAAAATAAAAATGTAAAAATCAGTCACAAGAAGAACTCAACTGAAATAATCAACCAGCAGTAACACAACAAAATGATTTATTTTTTGTCCAGGAAAAAAAACACAAAACTCTGAAAACATAGAGAAATGTACATCTTTAAATTACACAGGCTCTTTATAAACAAAATATAGTCTCTTTAGTATATTTACATCAGCAGGTGACAGCCTTATACAGGAGTGCCTCCACTACAGTGAGACAAGGGTCTTCCTCGTGTTCAGTGAAAAGACGGAGGCTTTGTTACGGTCCCTAACTTTTTGCAGACGGCACTGATGGATCACTTTTGTGACGTGATACAAACACATTGATTTATTACGTTTGGTCATCATTCAAATTGAAATACAACAGCCAATCATTGATCAGTAAATTAATTCATTAAAGCCGTAGTCCTGAGGTACTTTAGTCCCGCCCTGGCCTCCACAGCAACATCAAATCAGGGTTTGTGTGAGCTGCCACACCCACAAACTCCGATTCGACTGTTTACCCCATTGATGTCATTAAATGTTACTTTTAACAAGTTTGTGCGTTGAAATGTTTTTTAAAAATTGTAAATGTAATACAGTTAATAAACGCCTGACGTGTCATGATGTAATACAATACAAAACAATGTTATAAATTGATGATCCAAAAACTTTTTACATTTTGTTTCTAGGCCCAAGAAATAGCTCAAATTAAAAAAATAACCGAATTTATTTTTGGCATAATATTCGATTTTTCCCCGAATTGAAACGGGTCCTCTGCATTTGACCCATCCGTCAGTACCGCCGGAGCAGAAAGGTCATCCGGATTTGACACTGAAATACCTCCTTTTTTTCTCTATTGTCTGTTGTCTCATTTTGAAGTTGACCAATGTAAACGGTAATACAGTATTTGCTTTGGATGCAGTAGCCTACGTTGTACATAGAAGAGAAATTAAGATTGTTGCATAATCAGCTTATTCATTATTAGTAGTTATTAGTCGAGAAACAATCGATGGTGACAATGGACTGTACCAAAAAAAACAAAAAACACTTTATACATGGATGTCTGATGCATCAAAGTCACAATAACAGATACAAAAATAAATGTAAAAAAGCGTAACTATCTGACCCTGTTCTATGATGTAATGTAGGTCGTCTGCAGAGGCCAGGGGAGGGACTAAAGTCAAATAATAATGATTTCCATTTGCATCATAGAACAGGGGTTTTATTCTCTAACTTTTATTATTTTAGGAAACTTACGGACTACACCGTTACCATGTCAATCAAAAACACTCAAAAAGCAAACACATAAAAACAAAAAACATATGTCTGATGATGACACAAAAATACAGCATTTACACAGTGACTAAATGGGACTTGGGGAGGGTTTTTCCTTTTTTTTTTTTATTCATATTATAAAAAAAAAAACCAACGGGCTACATACAAGTGCAATGGAAGAGGAGTGTTGATGTAATTACTTTCCCACTCCACTAGAGGGCAGCACATGTAAAGTGAAAACGCCGGACCAGGGCAATTTAGCAACGCAACACAAACAAGTGACTGCTAACAGCGTTGACTAACTGTTTGCATGATTGCATTTCATAAAGGATCAGTGTATTTAAAGGAGAATACCATGTAACTAACTGGGTTCAGGGTGATTGCCGCCTAAGGCCCACAGTTACAGGTGCTTAATCAGTGCTTAATAGTGAGTTGGTCAATGTTACCTGATCTATCTTTGTGTCTTCCTTGTTGTAAGGTCATTTCCAGCGCTTGACATCAACTCATTTGCTCAATAGCCAATGTAAAGTATTCTTCAAAAGTTACTAGCCCCCTATGATTTTTTACTAGCCACAGTATGATGTACAGTTTTACAAATGTATCTTCTTGCTTGTCATGTAAGATCTCCTTAATGTTAATGAATGAATGTTCCAACTAAGACCGTTATTGGCTAGGCATATTTTTCATTATGGGGTATGATTGATTCTAAATTTGCTGCGTATAAAACTAAACCACAGCTCACTCTTTCAATGTTTGAAATTTGAGCTCATTGTTACCACAGCCCAATGTTTCCACATATTTTACAATAAGAAGAAAAAAATGTGAGAAATGTGGGAACAATGGTACGCTAATAAGTACTAGTCACAGCTGAAATGCACTCGCATTTGACTAGTTGGCTAGAGTCAACACCAAGCCCTGATAATATCCCATAGTCAAATCTTAATTACAAATCTGCATGTTCAGCACTTACCCAATTAAGTGCCACTCTGTTCCCCTGTAAGTAAATATGACAGCACTCCCACCCCTTCCCCATCCCCATCTTCCTCCTCCTCTTCCTCCCCCTCTTCCTCCTCAGTCTGTAAGCAGCACCAGTTCCCCTTCACTGCGTTCCCCTCCATCACTCTCCTCCCCTTCGCTGTACGGAGTAGGGTCCCTGTCCTGGGTGGCCAAGGGGGCAGGGGTCTTAGCCTGGCCCTCTCCTCTTCGGCCTGTGGAGGACACCTGGGGGAGGTAATGCTCCAGCAGGGCAGGGTGGAAGGGCATGCCCGCCATGGACACTGCTCCGGGACTGCCCTGGTACTGGCCTTCAGTGTGGGGGTAATGCATCTGCTGGGGCTCTGATTGGCTGGAAATCAAGGAAATAGGAAATATTAGGGTTCAGAAATAATAGAAATACAATAATAATGGATCATTTGGAGATTATTTGTACCACAATCGTTAATACCACAATCACACACTAGTAGTGGTAAGTACATCTGTAGCCACCAGGGGCACACTGACTGAGACTTGGCTGCCATTCCTCCGACCACCACCGATCACACAAATAGAATTGTACATATTCGATGTGGCTTTAGTGCCTTTAGTGTCTAGTGTCTTGCCCATGGACACAACACCCCACTGACACCCACTGTCCATGCATTTTCAACCTTACACCGGGGTCGCACAGTCTGGAGTCTCGGGCTTTTGGCATCAGAGAGAGTAATCAGTTACATTTACTGAGTTACTTTTTAAATCAACAGTACTTGATACTGAACTTTGAACTATAGTCTTATTTTAGAGAGACACTTTTACCCAGCCCTGTATGCTGTCTAGCTATAGCGTTATCAATGCTAATCGTTTTTACATTTCTGGTTACAGTTACTTTTTTCTTAGTGTTATATTTTTTAAAATATTTTTTTTACTCTATTTGCATGAGTACTTTTGGCTTCTTCTTGAGTAATACTATTTGGAAGTAACAATACTCTTACAGGAGTAAAATTCATTGTCTACCCTCTCCACCTCTGCTGGACACTGGCAATATAAATAGAAATAAAAATTAAGGTGATCAAATAATGTTATTATAAATATCAATTTGCATGTCACCGATACCTGGAGAGAACTCGATATGGTAAAAAATATAATATTATATTTTATTAAGATTAAAATCAGGATAGGGATTTTGTATTTCATCTATCAGTGCTATCTAATTTATCAGTTCATCATAACATGTTAATATATAACACTATAACATG
>JAVQKC010164529.1:0-11971 GCA_036025475.1 Philypnodon macrostomus
ATATATATATATATATATATATATATATATACAAAAAAACAAAAATAGCCCCATATATTACTGTTTATGAGAATATTTATGATGATGGACCATTTACAGCTTCCTGCACTATGAGTGTGGCCTTTTGGTGACCTGAGTTATGTAGAGCCATGTTTATCATTACTGCACAAAAGACTAAATTGTCTTGGAGGGCTTTCTGAAGAGACGGTGGTGGAGCAGTGAATTACTGCTGAGCACAAATGAAACACAGAGCCCATAAGAGCCTGTGGTGTGAGCTTGTTTTTTAAATAAACTGTTGGGAGAGAATTTGTGGTGGCGGGCAGCACTTTGGAGCAGTGTTAGAGATTACATGTGTCAGCCACTCTCCACTGTGTGCTTGAGAGCAGGCCTTCTTTTGCCAACACTGCAGCCAGCACACACCAGCCTTTCACCGGGCTCCTCGCAACCTGTGATCAAAGACAGAAAATGTGCACGAGCGAGCACTTTTGACACTGTCTGGGAGTTTTGCCAGGTCTGAATGGTACTGACTAGGAATGTCTCGTTTTACTAAGAAATACTGCAAGTTTGCAAAGGTGAGAGAAACGTTCATAAAGAAGAACTAGATTAATATTAATCTTTTCAATTTTGTTCATCTTGCGTATATTCAGGGCGTTGGTTTGGTGGTTGGTTATGGGTAGGACCACATTTCTATCATAGGAACATCTTACAATGTGCTGCAAGTCCGAGTCTTGCAAGATTTGTACTCTGTCAGTCTCCCGCTGATCACTTTGATGTCGACTCCAATAGTGGTTTGGACCAATGGTAGTATTGCTGTGAGTGAGTGGATACTATATCTTTACAAAAACATTAAAAACCATCAAATCACCTTCAAATACAGAACAACATCTGCATTCAGGATTAAAGGATTATCTACATCTGTGGGATACACAAAGATACTAACGCCGGCCCCAAGGGGTCAGTCACAACAGCAAGGTTTTAGTGACCATGTAACTGTATCTCTGACCACTTCCCAACTTCCAACATATAGTAACATTAGATCCACATGCTCCAGGCTTCCTAATGCACAACAGTTTAATGCATTTTCAAAGAGCTCCCACCTAAGCATGTGCAGCTTGAGTCATCTCTCTAGATCTTAAACTTGTCCAATAAAGTCTGCTTATCATCTGTGTGATTCATGTTTGGACTAAAAGCAGATCCACAAGAGGCCTATGCGCTCTCCACCATCTCAGTGTATATAACCGTATTCCATATATGTCCCTGCACTGTACCTTAATTGAATTTATTTATAAATATTAGTGGCTGATACAAATGGATGAGATGTTGGTTTCCAGGAAAGTGAAGACAAATGGAGAATGTCCAATGTCTTGTAAAGTTAGTGAACAATTCAACAAATGAAAGGAATGTAAGTTCTAATTGATTAAAAAAATTAATGGACTTAGATGATTACTTATTGTATTTTCAGAATATAGTTTTTCTGACCTCATTTAATCAAACTTTATTTGATGTTTTTAGACTTATCAAGTGTGTTAATCCGAACTCAGCATTTTCATCTTGTATGCATAATTCAATTCAATTGACTCAAAATGTCACTTCTGGTTGCGACGCTTCTTGCTGCCAAATCCCCTTCCAAATACAGCCAATTCTAAATGGTGATTAAGAATAAAGCTGATCTGCACGAAACAATCTCACTTACTATTTGTTGTGGTTAAAACATCGGTTCATTCCCATTGTATTGAATGCCACGCACTGGATTTGGAGGCCAACAACACAGAGCCATTCATGCCCTGACCCAGAACATTCCCCGCTTCACCGAGACAAGAACGTATTCAATAACTCCGCAGTGAAAGAGAGACACAGAAAGAAGGGAAGCCACAAATCACAGCAGTCAACTTCTCCTCTGTATGCTCATATCTCCATCCCCTCTGGGCTCTCAGCACCAGCCTTTCACCCAGAATGAGAAGGGACAGCTCCCACATAACAATTCCCTCTCCGAAATCATCAATGGACTTACTGCTGCTGGCTTGTGTGAGATATATAATTTAGCCCAGCCTCTACCTTTCATATAGGTAAGGCAGGTATTTGTAGGCCAAATGAAAGTTTACCCCTTGGGCAGTTTGGTGTAAAAAAGAGTGGAATCCAGGTGCATGAGGAAATACTGCAGGGTTTGAATGGGGTCAGGGGTGAGGAGTTCAACGCATTCAATAAATCAAGACAAGCTGTTGTGACAAGCGTTTACCGCACTGAGCATTGAAGAGGCCTTTATGAAATATGTCTTTCAAGTACATGGACGCTGCCTTTTGACCTAGTAAGTGCAACAAAATGTATAGGTACTAGTCAATCAGAGGCTAAATATTTTGAGTCATGCGACCTTTAAGAAGAGGCCGACATAGACCAGATGAGACAAAAACAGGCATTAGCAACATTCTAATAGCTTAAATGCTTTGTGTGTTGATCCCAAATGTTCTGGGGTTGTGTTCGGGAAGCCCTAATGGGAAATGACTCGCCATTCCACAAAACATAAGAGACATATGTTTTTTTTGAAGCACACGTCATGACTAAACCTGACTGTCTGACCTACTGAACCGAAGAGATGATGTGGACACTTTCCTGATAATGAATGCAAAAAGCTCAGTGATTGTGTAGATTGATGACTTACAATGAACACATCAGATCCAACTACTTAATCCAGGACATTATTTGGTTAACATCTTTCACTGATTTAATAGGGCAAAAAGGAGGTATTAGGGTCCTGGAAGCTCACTAGAATAAACAGTGTGCTTGTTTACAACTGTTATCATACGTCATAAAATGTAATGTATCTGTCTACAAATACACATAGTACATAATATAAGAGGGACAATCCAACAATCGCCCCCTGTAGAAATTAATCCCAGATGATGTCACTTAAAGTGTAAAAACATATTAAAAATGTAAATAAACATGAAGTTGTAGCATAAAGGTGTCGTTGAAGTCAAAAGTCTGGGAGTTAATCCAGCTTTTGCAGATGGTTCACCCCGGACTGGCTGCTTTTATAAAACTCAAGTGCGGTGGGTCTGGTCTGGCTTTTAATGGTGCTTCATGACATGTGTGTACTCTTGTCAGCGACTGCCCCAAACAGTTGTAAACTGGCTGTTTATGAGTGCAAGGTGTTGTGAAAAAGCACCACATTCTGGACTTTCACACCATCTGGGGAGGAAAAGGGGAAAGTAGGGAGCGCCAAAGTGTTTCGAACTTAAACACACCGGAGGGAGACAGAAATATGTAGTCTAGGCATGGTGTTTGAGATACACAAAAGAGAGGGAGAAATGTGTGGAATTACGATTCTCTATAAACAATGTTAAATAAATAAATAAATAACATAAACTGCCTTTCAATAATAATCTTAATAGGCCTACATGATTGTGTTTATGTTCTGCATCAAATATTTTCTATTTATTTTCAATAGTGTCCCTTTAGTTTATTTTGAGTCACAGTATTGTTATTACAGTATTTGGCAGGATTTATATAATATTGAATTGATGAAATATATAAAACCAGAATGACGTCTAACATTTTGTCCCATTAGAATTATAAGGTTCTATCTGCGTCTGACTACATTTGAGTAAATACACTTTAAAAAGTCCCGGGTTGATATTACGGATAGAACTATATAGTTTTACATAGCCTATAAAAAGATCAAAAAAATTATAAACTCAACTCCACAAAACACTTGCTATTATAAAGATCTGGTATCCAAATATAGGAATATAGGAACTAAATTTTGCCAAAAATGTCAGAAAAAAGAGGACAATTTGTTGAAATGAGTACAATATTTTACAAAGACTATACACAAACTGCAGCATACTTATTAAATACTTTGATAAAAAGTCTAGCTAAAATTCTAGAGATCATTTTTGCCAGCTGTGTACTTTTATAATAAATAATAAAAATAAAATAAAGAAAAAGACCTAGAGATAAGAATGACTTTTCACCAAAATGCCGCAGTCACCTCTCTCTATAATAAAGGTGTAACCTGTGTTACCGTGTAACCGGTTGTTAAACTTGTGTGTTTGAACTAGTTTCCCTGTGGCTGCACCGGGAGCTCCCCACACACTGAAAAGTCAAGGTGCCGGCAATGAGTTATGAGCTCATGTCATCCTGTGTTACAAGCCAAAGCCCTGAAATGCATTTACTACAGCCAACCTTATGCTCTGAACAGTTCACCGAGGGGTATTCAATTTACAAAGACCTTACCAATGCAAATAGAACCGAAATCCAACTGCAAACCTTAATTGTCTGAGAAAAGAATCAAACATTTCAAAGTACAGTGATCGTTAATGCCTGTCCCCCAGATTGGCAATAACCAACCTCAAATATTTCAATTTGTGGTTTTGAAGTTTGAAGAGATTCATGATGAGAGGTAAGTAAGCCTCAAGAAATGCATTGATATATAATAAAAATCGAAGTGCTGGGTGAAATAAACCCCCAGCCTTCAGCGATATGTAAACACAGAATTTTATTAAAACAGAGAATGCCAGCCAACGCAGCTTCAGATTGTGTATATGGATAGGGTTACTGTACCTATATAACTGTTTCCATATGGCTGTCTGAATGCATGGCGCTTTTTCAACATCATCATTTATATGAGTGATTGCTGCGTTGCTTTAGACAAACAGTGGGAGGCAGAAGACAAATTTTACGGAGGTATTTACTTACAGAGCAGTGGAGTAGAGTAATATCCTAAATGTAATGTTGGTCAAAAGAAGCATCTTGGATATTACTTGAGGCAAATCATTAGGAAAATCCTGATGTTATTTTCTATATGAGCTTTAGGATTCCTGACAACGGTGCAAAAGTTGGCAAAAAGTTATCTGTCAAATGTACTCCTGCAGCTTGTAACACACAGTTTGACATTATGTTTCTCAACTAGAATGAGACGCACAGTGAAAAGTACTGGACTATATTTTTTTTATTACGTTTTTCAGACCAGCATGTCACGAAAGGTTACGGTGATGTTCCGGTTACTGCAGAACCTTTACAGAAAGTTCCGGATATTTTTTATGGGAAAGTTTGTCATATACAATTTTATATACCAACCAACTAACTACACAATTATATCCAGACAACACAAACAAACACATACTTGTTGACTATTTACACAATGTATTACTTTGTGCAAGTCAAATGGTATATTCCCCAAACTGAAATTTAAACTAATCAGGCCACAGCACTAGTAAAAGTTTAGGGGTCACGACCTTTGAGTTAGTTTCTGTACTTAACTTGTTCTTACCCACCCAAACATGCATATAATCCAGCTATGTACGTCCTGACTAAGATCCTGGTTCAAGATCTGGAGATGGGTCCAAAGTAGAGGCTGACAATTTTTTGGATTCTCCCGTGGGTCGTGGGATTCCTGTGAGCAGAAATGCTTGTATGCCATAAAATCAAGATGCCATGTGAAATGTTTCAAATTAAACCAGGACTTACCCATGTCTAAAGTAAGTAGGCCTAAATCAGGTGCAAACATAAAGAGCTAAATATAAAACCGATCTAATCCAGTTCTGAGAAGTCTGAAATTTTACTGCTATAAAAACGATATGCTGGAGTGGGATGGGAGTTTGACTTTGGACCAGGATTGGGATGGGAGTGAAAATGATCTCCCGTGTTTAGTCCCCTGGGTGCTGCACTATGGCTGCCCAATGCTCCTGCCCCCGCAGCGTTGAGGGATGGGTCAAATGCAGAGGGCGAATGTCCCTACGGGGGCAATAAAGTGTAACCTAACCTAAGTGAAGCGATTAAAAACATAAATATACTTGTATGTAGAATTTATTAGACTCCAGTTTGGTTATTGTGGGGCTAAGGTTAAATAATAGTAAAATTAGACTATGCAAAAAGTGGTTCCAACAACATATAGAGCAGGGGTGTCCAAACTATGGCCCGGGGGCCAAATGCGGCCTGCAGGGCAATTTTTTGAGGCCCTCAGGCTTACCTCTTAATTGGCCCAAAAAGTCTTTCTACTGCCTGTGACTTTACATAATCCAACTAAAAGGCAGCATTCAATATGTAACAAGATATCCTTCCACTTTTCTCTGTGGTTATTATATACAGGGACACTAAGTAAAAAAAACCTGCCAGAAGATTTGCATCCAGAAAACAGATAGAACCGAAGAGGACTTTTGGTGAAGCAGAATCGGTCACCTCGGAGAATGGCCCTCCTCGGTATTAATTTTTGACAATGTGGCCCTCAGTGAAAAAACTTTGGACACTCCTGAAATAGAGGCTAAATGATTGGGTTCTAAGGTGGCATCAACTAAATTTGACTGTATTCAGAGTGTATTCATATGGTCAGAGGGAAAGATGTGTGTGTTCCACCAGACTGAAAGTAATATTTGACCAATGACCACTGCTGTTTATTTGACTGTTGCCTTCCTGACCACCACTCTGACCAGACCAGTGGAAAAACAAGCTTCCTCCATCACAGAGCTGGCCTGAGAAATACCTTATACTAGTTCTCCACTGAAGTCTGTGTAAGATGTGTGTTGGATTTGATTATTTTATGGACCACTTGTTCCCATGTCATACATAGTTTAACTGGGCTGCCCTATAAAAACATTTGACTCTGATCTGTATACTGTACGCTGGATATATACTAGATGTTCTGTGCATTGTAGCAGATTGGTTAAACAAATAAGAGAAACGGCTTGGCCCGAAGTCAAAAAGTTGTTCTACTATTGAAAAAAATCCAAAGGAACATTAGTAGACTCATGGTGCTGTAGAAAGATGTGTTGGACCATATGGACTCAAGAGAAAACATTGGGGTTAGAATCACTAGCTCTGGTTTGGCAGTATGTTACAGCTGACCGTTAATGTGTCCATTTTTAAAAACCCAACGAAATGTATAAATTTCTCGCCTTGAATGACACCGCGTCCTACTGTGTGTGGCACTTAAATAGAAAGTACGCATTTTGACCAAAAACTTCTAATATTATAATAGGAATCAAGGGTCTATGATTTATTGTCAAATATTTTCATAAAGGACTAATGGGAAGTTTAACAAGTCATTGGTAAAGCCTTTGTTATTGAATTAGCTTCATGTAAATATGAGCTCTAAATGGCTAGTATTAGCACAAGTATCCTGCAGCGGTAAATTGCCCCTGTTTTATAAGTGGGAACGATAGGGGTGAGGGTTGATTACCATGACATGAAACTTTGGGGAAAAGCTAGCCTACTTTAAGTATAAAAGGCAATTGCAACATTTAACCAGGCAAATGTAAATAAATGTCAGTGCAGGAACTGATTTTGTAACATGTTGTGGTAGTAAAGCTTGCAAAACTAAAAAGCCTCAGCTATTTTCCCCATATATTAGGGTCAGTGTGGAATCTGCAGGCCGACCCCTGTAGGCTAGTGGGGGCACATTATTTGGGAAGTGAAGTATGTTAACTATGTGCACGCTTTCCAAACAAACTCAACGCTAATTCTTTTGATTCCAGTTTGAAATGAGGTCTGGACAAATGTCAAGTCATTATAATTTATTGCAAGTTTCCACAAGTGCTATTTGGGAGCAAAACAACCAGCCTTTTGCATGTGTTTCCACATTTGTTATGATCTGAAAAACGCGTATGGAAGAGATCTGCAGCATTAATGTCTTTATTGTGTTCAATTCTAGTGGAATGAATGACAGAATATTATATATATTATATACATTTTTGTAATTTTTTTTATTGCTGGCTGTATTAATTCTTATACAAAATGCATTGAAATTACTGTTTTTTCCTCCTGTAACATCAGTTAAAAAGTTCCTTACTCCATGTTGGCTCTAAGCCCCTGTGCATTTCTAATTCACCATTTCCATAAACAATTTCTCATACTTCAAACCCCGTAACCCGACTCTCTGAGAAGTCTGCTCTCACAGCTGATTGTGACGGGGAAGTTTAGAAGCATAATGGACCTCATTGTAGTGTGCGTCCCCTGACCCCTCCAGGGATAATTAAGGACACATTTAGGTCCATCCTGACTGCGGCTGGGGTGTGTGTAGTCACATGTGGGAGCAGCTTAATTCATCCCGTCCCCTTCCTTGTAGACTTCAACCCCACCTGCCCTGTGCATGTCTCGGGCTGATTGGCCGTATCGCTTTCACTCAGCACACACACACTCATCTAGCACACCTTTCCACGGCAGCCCCTTGTAAAAAGCAGCTCCTCTGGGACGTCCCGTGAAATGCGGTCCTTGTTAGGAACTAGAGAGTGTGTCTGCTTTTCCTCAGCTGTTTCCTGCCAATTCAGAGACCAACAGACTGTGAAGGCCTCTCTCCCTCTGTGCGTCGGAGCTGAGTCTTTGAAATGGTCGAAGAGAGTTTTTGGACAAGTGCGTTTATGGCTCGGGCATCAGCAGGAAAATGTGACTGTAAAAACCTGATCCTCTGTCTCCACTGTAGACACTGTGTATAATGGATGCGACAGGACGTTTTCTTTCCAAAGTGTTTTTTGTCAAGACTATGTTCACTGTGAAGTTGTCTGGCGGCCATTCTAATTCTTTTTCTAGTATTTACCTATTTACCAACCATACCACCATTAAGCGGACCATAATTGCATAAAACAGTTCAAATATTGGATCAAAAGAACAAAGGGCTTACAGTTATTAATCAATGACTGATAATACAACATACAATATGACTTCATTCACAATATAAATTTAGAGAATTATATATTGGTGGTTATGTTAACGTTTAACCATAAATACTGTTATTCTCTTTTGCATTTACAGAAAATTTGGTTCCCTTTTTAAACTGATTTAATATTTTATAACTATGTAAACCATGATATAAACATGGTATTAAACATATATATATATATATAGAGAGAGAGAGAGAGAAAAATCTCTTACTATTGCATGCTTATGGGAACGTATATACTTGGATAATAAACAGTATAACAGCCCAACAGAGCAACTGGACACTACATGATTCATTACAACTGAGCCTGAAGACACTCGCACACAGACTTTAAAGAGACAATACTCGGCCGTTATCTCGTCTCTTGATCCTCCTTGGTTTTACTCAAGTCTCTTATCAGCCGCATGCTACTTATGAGCTTGTAGAGGAATTCAAAGCATTGGCTCAGCATTTTAAAAAGTATCTGTGTGGACTTAAAGAGGTCCCATGTCTGTTCTTAGTTAGTCCTGAGCAGATAAGTATTTTATGGAAAAAGACAGCCTGAGTTATCTGAATGGCTGCTGTAGATGAATAGAGTGTTAAACCTAAACCACTGATGTGTGGGAAACCAGATGAATGAGAACCCTATCTAGATTTGGGGTCATACAAACAAAGGTAAATTAAGCTCTGTGCTGCTTGTTACCCGTGTATATACATACAATTTTGCAAAGTGTCTTAAAATCTGTGTGGATGTTCATTTGAGACATTATATGCAAATGATCAAGTGCAAGTAACTACATGAACAAAATATATTCAAACTGAATCAATGTCAAAATGTTGTGCATGTTTCGCCTACATGCAAAGCTTTATATGACAACTGTATGTTCAGATCAGTTATGCACTCTGGATTTGCTTAATCTTGCGTGTCCCTAATGCATGAATGAAATTACTAAACTATTATCTTATATGTGTTCTGTGCATGACCCAAAATGTATGTCTTTGTCAATGTGGAAATCGGTGATGAGATATAGCTCTAAACAGAGGTCTTGTTTATATGTTACTCTGTAGTGTTAACAGTTCTAGGGGTGGTCAGTTTGGTGAGCCGACCTTAATTTGAGTAAGCAATAGTTGGACAATAAAGTATCCAGGTGCGTTACTCTCATTACAAAACTTTTGATGTGCATTTAACAATCTTAATTTGTAATTAAGTGTATTTCCACAACACTGACCTGCTCCAAAGGCAAAGAAGAAGCTCTTGTCTGGGTGCTCCTCCATAAGGGCTTTGACCCGTTTGCCCATGCGCTCATTCCTCTTGTAGATGAGTTCTTGTCTGAAGTAACTGTCTATCTCCTGCGCAGTCACCTGCTCGCTGGGCGGCAGAGTCACATTATTGAAGTTAGGGACCTGAGATTATAAAAGGGATGAACACAGTGAAAATGTAAGCAGTGTCTTCATTATGTGTAGGTGTGCAATTCATCACTGTAATAAATGTCCAAAGAATGAACTCACTTAGGTTTTTGGAAAGATGCAGGTGCACACAGTCAAGTAAAAGAGAGACAAAGACGTGTTAGAACAATGAATAGACCAGGGACAAAGCAGACAAAAAGTGGAGAAGAGCAGGAGAAGAAAGAACGCTAGAACTAAATTGGCAACAGTGAAGGCAGTGGGCAGTGTCGTGGGGGATGGGGGTCACTCCGGGGGTCAGAGTTCAGAGGTTGTGTCAATGGGACACCCCAGGTTAAAGGTCAAAATGACCCTGAGCTTATTAACTGGAGTGGAAGTAGTTGAACACAGGTAAGACAAGATAAGATGATATGCCTTGTTATTTCTATAGATAAATATACACTGGTCATATATATTACTTTTGAATAAGGCAGGCATTGTGCAATAAGATATTGTATGAACTGTTTTTGTGATTGTCTCTAGATTATCTTATGAATGACATTGTACACAAGGTTGCACTTTTCACTTTTATTTTACATAGCCCTTAACTACATTGTATCTGCCTCATTAAGTACAATGTACATTGTACCTAACCCTAACCCCTGTTATTACAGTTTGTTACACAGTTTATTGCATTGTACTTAATGAGGTAGAGACAATGTAGTTAAGGGCTATGTATAAAATAAAAACTGTGGTCATACACATGGGTGCACAATATATTGCAAAATTATCATTATTGCAATATTAGCAAAGGCATTATCAATATTGAAAAATCTCAATTATATATATATATTATTTATAAAAGTCCAATTTTTGTCAAAGTTCTGGTTTTAAAGCAATTGTATCAAGTAAATATAAATGCTTAATTGAACTTCAACATATCACTATTGTAATATTCAACATGGTTATCAAATATTAAATGTTTTTCTCATATTGTGAAGTCCTAGTCATCTATCACACTATAATACATTTCTGTTTCAGGATATATGTAAACTGAGGAGGCCTGACCTGTGATGTGTCATGGTTGAAGATAATAGAGTTCAGATCTCCACAGTTGTAATGTCTTATCAGATCTTCAGTCGTGTAGGGCACTTGCAGACTCCCCGCTCTCAGAGACTCCTGCTGCAGCAAAGTCTGATTCAAGGCAAAGATCACCTGGAACAAAACCACAAAAACACAATTAAAAATAATGCCCAGATTTTCACAATGCCTGGGAATGCAGTGCACCATTATTTAAGGTTACAGAACCCAGCCAGAGCCGGCCTTGAGTCTTTATGTAGTAGTGATTTCATAGAGCGTATCCATCCAAGAAAAATGTTGAACTACAGTGAAGCAAGAATAACTCATGTGTGTCTATGCTTTTGAGGGATTTCTCTTTTTTAACAGACTCCAGAGTTTGGCCTGGGGAAATCATACATCATGCTACTGGGTTTCCTTTCAGCCCTCTGATGAATGCGAGTCCGGCTCATGATTGGAAGCTTAAATGACCAACATGAGTCATGGCTTGTGAAGGTTTATTGTCGGGTTTAATATTAGTATTAGCGAGAGCGCCCACACAGCAAGTTGTATCAACGCATGTGTATTTCCCATTATAAAGCAATCAGAAGGGAAATAGTGATTTGGCCAACTTAAGTTAGAAATATTAGATATAATTTCTGCCTGACTTATAGTATACTAATAAGTACAATGTAGTGATGTTTATTAGTTAGCAAGCCAATCATTTTATCATATGGGCTGATAAGGCCGCAGCGGTGGTGCAGTGGGTAGATGCTCGCCCTTAAACCGGAGGATCGGTGGTTCGAGTCCCCACCCGTGCACACACTGTCAGGCCCTCCCGTGGACCCACCACCCGCGGGAGGTACCATGGTGCAATGTGGATCAGGCGGTGGTCGAAGGCGG
>JAVQKC010164530.1:0-31698 GCA_036025475.1 Philypnodon macrostomus
TTAATTACTTAATTAATATTCATCGAAGAAGTACCCAAATCGATACAGTTCGGCGTCTTTATGGTATGCACCTGTGTGCAAATGTTGAAAATTATCCGGCAATTCGTTTTTGAGTTATCTCGTTCACAGCTAGGATCTGCGGACGCGGACGCGGACGAACACCGACGTGATTCCATAATATCGGCGACACGCTGTTTTCGCCGATATAATTATAATGAAGATGATGTTCATGATGGCAACGTGCATTCTATACTGCAGACTCAAAGTAAAAAAAGTAACTGGAGAACAAAATAAAAGAAAATTCGTTTATATGTTTAAAATGACGTCCAATGGTTATTACAGTGAATATTCTGACCATGGTCTGTACTATACATTAAACAGAATTACTATCCAAAACCACAATAAACATCGGGTGGTTTAAGTAATACAATTTAATCTAACATCTTCATGATTTGTTACTGCAAGCATAAAACCCAAGAGTGGACCAGGTATGGAGGAAGAAGGTATGGGGTTTTCCCATTAAATAGCAGACTTTTGGTACAAAACATATTGCAGATATAAGACAAAAAGTGGGTCATAATCTATGTTTGTGTTGTTTGTGACTTCCCTTCAGTCTGGTGGGATACACAAGCACTGTCAAAAGTGTCAGCTTTTTAATTGGATTACCATTTATAGAAAAGCCTGAGTCATTTTCACAAGTGCAAAGCTGCTGAGCTGACAGTCCTGCCCAACGCACTCACAAAGCTGGTAGACAGACGGCAGCAGGAGAATTTATTTATTACATTATTTTTGTTTGTATAAAAACTAGATTGAATATTTCAAACAAAAACAATGTGCATGATTAATGAAGACCACCACTGTGTTGACACAAAGTGCAAGGCAAATCATAGTTTTAAAAATAGAGGTGCCATTCTATTGAGCTATTTTTCTGTGCAAATGCAAATCAATCTGAGAATTAGAGCATTTCTCTTTGAAGCGCAGCCCGGAGCCTAGAGCTGCTGCCTTACTGTAGTATTAACATATAACTTCCTCATTGGTCCTGTTCTTTTGGTTTTGCTAATCTTTGCACTGGTCATGTGTTTCAGGAACGGTTCATTAAAGCTGTAGTCTGGAGGTTTCCTTAAATTATACATTGCTTAAAATGATTATTTTACTTTCGTCCCTTCACTGACCTCTACAGCAACATTGACCAATAATAGTTGAGTTTTTGAATTGTGTGACAGCATACACAAGCTCTGATTTGATGTTGCTGTAGAGGCCAGGGGAGGGACGAAAGTAAAATAATCATTTTGCTAAAACCAAAAGGGTGAGGTTGACAATTTTTGCATTATTTTCCTTATTTTATTTATTTTACAATTATTATTATTAGGACATCTATGGGCTGGACTGCATATTTTTATTAATGATTCTGTACCACTGCAGATAGTAATATTCCAGCTACCACAACGTGCATTCATTACAATGTTAAGATACAAGGGTTTTGTGGTGCAATAAATAAAGCATTTACCTCCAAACTAGTGAGTCTAGCATGCAAATGTAATTTTCATGAACAAACAAAGAGTTTCATGTACGTTTTGGCACTTACTGGGTTAATAAAAATGTGCACACTGAATATTCGCAAATAGAGACGTCATCCTATTGAGATATTCTTTCCTGTGAAATGCAAGTCAATCTGAGATTTAGAGTATTGCTCTTGGAAGCGCAGCTCAGGAGCCTTCTTAGAGTCTCTCACTTAATGTAGCATTAAAATACCACTTCCTTATTGGTTCTGTTCCTTTCATTTTGCTAATCTTTGTGCTCACTAAAGACCAGGCCCAGTATAGAAAGAGTGCAGTACAGTAGCGCTCTCACATTTACCCCAGAGTATGCTGTATGGTTTAGTGGATTAGATGAAGTCCATGTCAGTAGCATTCATCTGGCTGCCACAATGTTACAGCCCACCACTGACTGATCAATTGTGGTCCCTGAAGGAATCACACAGCCTTATAAGTGAAAGGCTGCTGGAGTTATTAAATCGAAACACAGCCACAACAGAAACGAACAGAATCCCCGTTATACATGGGACACAAAGCTATATATAAAAGACAAACTTGAGCAGCAGACAAGGCTCTTAATTTTCTCTTTGATGTGATTTTATTATGTTTTAGGCAGGCTTGAAGATATGCTATACATTATGTAAGTAGATACAAATATACAATTCATATGGTTTATTTTCACCAGTTTTCACCAAAATATATTTATATAATACAAAGGAGTCTGCTTCTCAACATTACATATATGGTCAAGTTGAGACCATCCCAATAGAAAGTCCTGTTAATAATCACATTACATTAGTATTTCATGGTGTTTATTACCTCTGCTAAGGAGGTAATGTCTCAGAGTCCATCTGTCCGTCATTTAACTCAAAAACTATGGCGCCGATTTGGAATGACACAAGGAAGAAGTGATTAGATTTTGGGACTGATTCGGATCACCGTCTGAAAACAAAATGTTTTTAAATATTTATTTCATTCACTTGAATGGGACAGAAAACTGTTTAATTAACTGATCTCTGATGCCATATCGTGGCAGACAAAGTTGCAGTACTGCAACAGCTACTTCCAAGTTTTCCCTACTTTTCCAGCTTCTTGTCAGATGACATCGTTTAACTAGGCTATTACTGTCGTTTCTGTGGTTGTGGAAACCTCTCATTGTATTAAGATGATTTGAATGATTTTTAAATGTTGTCATTAATAGAAACAAAGATGACAATATTTTGTATTTTTTCTGGATGGGTGATTAGTCCCACAGAAGGTTCCATTTAGAACTGTTTATTTTAGAAGAGCATATAGGGGAAATTAGCTACCTTGGCGGAGGTCTGTACTATCCGAGTGCTTTCTAGTTTGTACGTTTGATGCTTTGGCCCAATCCAATTTGCATTCTTACCCCTGCCCCTTAGCCCTACCCCTATCTAACCCTAACCCTTACCCCAACCCCTTAGCCCTCCAAATGATGGGTATGGGCTAGGGTTCAAATAATAAAATTGAAGACGTGTTTATAATAAATTAAAAATAAATTATTTTATTGTTTTATTTTAAAAATAATTAAATAATGTATAATCTATTTAAAAAGTAAGACTCTAGTATACATTGCTCTTTAGCTCTCTCTGTTTCTAAAGATCTAGTCAAATATAATTGTATCACACCATAGGATATATTGTGAATAGATGCCAATGCCTCATTTCCATACATCTGTCCCTGGGATCTGCCGATCGCTGCTCACCAAACTACTGTTTGACTTCGCCGCTACCTGCTAAAATGAAGGCACTGCAGATGTAAATGACTGATGATTTTAGCTTCTGCCCTGTCCAGTGTTTATGCTGCTCTGCTGTTAGCACCTGCATAAGCCACAACTATCATTAGCCCGCAGCTAAAACAGAGGGTTAAGGCTGTCAAATGGTATCCAACTTTTAAGTGATATGTGAGCCAGCCTCAGAAGGGGAATTTATGCTTCGGATCATACAAGTCACACAAAATCACTGCTCCAGTCACAAATAATTACTTACTACACTTTCCCATGTAACTCTGCGATAGATCCATTAACTATTCCTGTCTCTATAAACGGACACAGATGTGTTTAATGCTCCGGCAGATCATGACACTTCTGAACTATCTACCGCCTCTCTGTCTACGTCATCACCACATCACTCCCTACAAAAGCTGGCTCCTGATTGGGTAACGTGCCACGAACAGATGCCAAAGTTCACATTTTTCTACTCGGGCGTCAGCTAATTGGCTTCAAACGTGTGAAAGCACAAAAAGCACCAAATAAAATTACAGCAGCAGACTCAATTCGCTTGTTTCATGTGAATAGGGCGAAATCACGTCCATTGCACCGCCCAAATCATATCCACAGCCATAGCCACTGAACTAGATCATCCCATTTTGAGTCCTGTGCTCCGGGGTTCCAGCCTTCCTGCGTAAAGCAAATTAAAAATAGTTTCCTGTAGGTTTCGGCCTTAATTAAGGGTTAATAAGAGTACTCACTGAATACATGATAGACTTACTTATAATAATCAAATGCAAACAGCCATGAAGCCACGTAATGGGTTCTCACTCTGGGTTAGGTCTCAGTCACTGACTCAATGATCATAATAATGTTCCCTATAATGGAGCATGTGACATTATATTGAAAAATGTGACATCAGCCACAGCAACACATTGCTAATACTTAATGGTAATAGTGTAGATTGATAAAGAGCTTGGATTCAATGTGTTTGACCTCATTTAGAGTACTTTCACATTAATGGTTTAATTTTCCATACCATGATTTTAGAATTGAGTATAGAAAAAATTGTAGTTGTGGGATTCCAATCGTGTAATTAAGTTTTACTGATAGAGTACTTATGTAGAGATCATAAATAGGGACGCATACTTGTATTTTTGTAAATTTCAATTTCAAAATCAGTGTATTCATGGCATTTAAGCAAAAGTCCTAGGCGTCTTTCCAACATTGTGTGCTCTCTTGCAATCTGCTGAGGAGAAGCAATGGGAAGTATTTTTCACAACATCAGCTTCATGGTATAAGCAATGTGTTCATTTGTTTAACTGAAAAAACAACCCTTTTATGGCTCCTAGATCCAAAGTGTGAATGCATTGCCAACACACAAACTTGTCTTATGTATACTCTCACTACCGTCTACAAGGCGCCTCTGTTTGTAAACCATACAATACGGTTCTATAATTCACACACTGACAAAACAAACTCAATCCCAGAGAGCTTTTTGCATTTTTCTTCTCCAACGATAATCAATAGAGCAGTGGGTGCTGCTTTAGCATGACTCCACCGAGGCAGACAAAAGCCTGTACACAAAGACGCCTTACTCTTCTCTCGACATGCACACACGCTGCTTATCTATCAGCCGGATGTCGCGTAGGTTCTAAACTGCTGCCATCTCTGCTCTACGAACCCACATTCTTGCTTTTTTCATCTCGAACCGATGCCACTGATGTCTTTCTGAGCTGACTGACAGTCGATTTTGCCGTCAAAAAGCGCAGCAGCACATCGGCTAAACTAAAAAAGAGGAAAATGAGGGTCCCCGGTTAGCTGCTCATTTCTGTAGAGTTTACAATGATCCGTCTTCATTCGAGAAAGACGACAACACTGCGGTGAGAGTGGTGCAACAAGGCCGGGCTCTGAAAATAGACGGAAAAAATGGCTTCGGATTACTCACAGTGAGGAGATCAAAGACTATCCTTTTCTACATCAAACTGTCATGTAATTACATTAGCACTGCGGCTAAGTGAGGGGTATTTTTAACCTGATCTGCTAAATCATACCCAGAACAATATTAGCTCATTAGTGGCAGACACTGATCCTTTTGTGAACCTCAGACTGCTTCAGGACTAAGGCTGGAAGGTGTACATAGACTCGGGTTTTTTTCAATTCAAAATGGTTTAATGTCACAGTTTGATATTATAGCAATGACTAGGTGGGCAAAGCAAGAACCTAAGTCTGACTCCACTGTTGACTATATTAAAATATTCAGGAGTATAAGCAAAAATATAGCGTAATATCACCGTTTTATTAAGACAAGATCACAATTGTCTTACAGAGAAGACTACTGCTATCACTCATCATAAAACATTTTTAACTAGAAATTCAATGTACATCCAATCCAGTGTTTTATTAACATGAACACTGACTGTTCAAGAGCAGAGCATAAATGAATGCACTGTTGCACAATTCAACAATCTTCCCAGATTAGCAGATCATCATAACTTCATGATACAATCTTTTATCGCCATGTCGCACACCCTTCTGACTCCACCACTGACTACAGAAAAATAATCCAGATCCTTGAGGAGGTCAATCACCATGTTTGACATAATCCCATCCTTCCCTACATCAAACTGTAATTACATTAACACTGTAGTTGAGAGAGAGGTACATTTAACCTACGCCTCTAAATCATGAGAGGATCTAGGAACAATATGACCTCATTAATGGCAGCGCCACATCCCTTAGTGAATCTCCGTCGGCCCGAGGATACCATTATCGCAACATCTGACCTGTCCACTCACTGACACCGCTAAATAAATGTCCCACTTTTTAATGGGCCATCACGTTGAAAAATACGTTGACAAACCTTTTAAGAAAGCCATTTTGGGATGACTTTGGTTCGGTTCCACCCATTACATTTTATGCTCCAGTCCATTCACATAAACCTGATACTCAGCCTCCAATGCTGTTTTTATGGCGCGTCGTGGACTCCCAGGATCTGCTAGAGAACCCACGATGCACAGCCGGGAAGATGGAAGCAAGCAATTGATAGAGTGCATTTTAGAAGCTTATATTTCACTTTATTCAGTTCGTATTCAGCCTCCGGTGTATAACTACTAGGCCATAACAAGGCATTACTTTAAGAGAAAAGGGGAGAACTACCCAAGGCTGACGATTTCTACTTGGTTTTCAATGTAGCCTGACTACAAATGAGCACTCATAAATGTCTGTTAGGATTTATATTACCAGGCTGTATGGGATAGAGGTTTCAGGGGACAGTTGTGCTAAATTTACGGTTAGAGCCGGCAAATCTGTAATAGTAAGTAGAAGGAATTAGCGTTTGGAGAGGGCATTAAACTTTCCCGGGAACGTTCGGAAACATTCGGAAATTATACTATGGGCCAATTTAGAGACAGATGTTGAGCTGTTGAAAAGGCTTTTCTGGTTTTAATGACAGCACAGCCACAACACGTAGTGCACCAGAGACAATGCAATAGATGAGTTTAAATTGAATAGAGCAGACAGTTTATTGGAAACTTTCTTTTTTTTTTACTACGTATAAAAATTTACATGTTATGACCTGGGCTTAACTTTTGAATTTGATATTGAATGGTAAGGTGCATTTCAGGTCACTATAACAGAGGCACATGATTCTAGTGTCTGCCATATAAGGTAATGTTTGTCTACACCGGCTTGTTGAAACTAAATTAATGACCGACTCACTGACAAATTGATGTTTATTGTGAGCTCTAAACAGTAGTTTCAGATAATGTATTAGTCATGTTTGTATGTGTGTTTTTATATACATAGAAGAAAATTATAGTGTTTGTTCGTCTGTTTGCCGAACCTTTTTCAGATCAGAAGTGAAAAGTGAAGGTGAAACATCAAATGCCACATTTCTTATTTACAGAGCAAGAGTTGAAAGACGCTGACTCTGTCTAAACCCAAAAGAGCTGCTGCTGCTAACTGACACCATGTTTGAGTGTTTGAGTTCGTTTTTCAGTTGTTGTAAATTCATTCCATCACAGGAATATCTATTGGAGCAACCTGACATTTTGATTTCTTTTTAAATTCTCAATCAAGTTACAACTGTCTAGCCTAGTGAAAAGACTGTAAAAGCTCCATATTTTACAAACTCAACCAGTGTTAGAAATTATATTGGCATGTTACCATATTGGAATTCTTCTTAAAGTGAGCTGTACTCTGAAATCTTCAATAAACCTTTGTACGGCCATCAAACTGGATTTATAAATGTTCATAAAGTAACAATTAGAAAGTCCATTAATATCTCAAAGTGGAGAGGTCCGTCTCCATGTCCAAAACTGTGCTTTTAGTGCTTCAGACTGCTGTGACCAGAGTAGACTACCTCCTCATGCTAAGCTTCACTCAAGCATACACCATTAACAGCAATACAATTGACTAACTAGGGGGGTTGCTCTAATTGCAGGGTAAGGGCAGGCTTTCAGTTTGTAAGACCCAATTACTGCCATGCTGATAGCACTTCTTCACTAATTGCATTCATCAGCTCAAATCGTTATCACCAATCTCTTCTTCAATTTTGATGAAAATCCACAAATGCTCATTTTGTTGAGTTTGAGAATAGCTTGAGGTAAGTCATAATGTGGCAGACAAAGGGTTTTACATATGAGCTGTAATTAGAGATGGGGTTTGAGATGGAAGGCCAATTCTGCCACAGCTGGGAGTCCGTTCCTTCTGAATAAACTGCTGACAGTGATGTTCAGGGCGGTATTTTCTTACATGAGGTCTGTGTAAAATGGGATCAAAACATTTTCTCTAATTGTTTTGTCCTCGATAACCCATGACCTGTAAGCTTTTATAACATTTTCGTCATATCCATCCATCATGCATGAGATCTAAAGCAAGAGTTTACAGACAGGCCAGTACCTAAAATTACACACATATATTGTATGGAGACATTTGGAAATCTAGATATTTCTGTGCATAACAATTCTATTCATTCAAGGGTGCTGTCATAGACTTACTATAATAGCTTCATTTGCTTTTCACCATTCAAAATGCTACGGCTCCCTGCTGTACCTGTTGCTGTAGATATAAATGTAATGTATTCAGGGACACTTTTTTCACCGCAGTTAGAAATACAGCTGCTTAATGCACTGTTAAAAATGGGACACATTAAACAATTACTATTACTTTACACTTAAGTAGCTTTTGAGGAACTCAAGAGCCATCTCATATTCAGAACTGAAAAGGGTACAAATGTAAGATTCACTCAATATTAGGCACTCCAAAGACAGTGAGTTAACTGCAGCATTTTAAGTAACCAATTTTCATAGAAATGAAAAGTACACACTTAATCCAAACTCAATTTACTGATCAATCTCAAATGCATCCTGTGTAAAGTTAGTTGTTAAAACTTTTGCAGGACTACACAACATTACACAAATGCTGGGAATAACAAACTGAGCTGTGAACTTTGATTTGCTGCGAGTGAATAAAACAATTGATATTCTCCCGGCACGTACACTATGGCTCTGCCACACACCGAGGGGATACATCCAAGGCCACACGCAGTCACTCACGGCTCATCTATACAGCTGCCATTCAGAGGCGTATAGCCCGGGACGTTTGATGGTTTTCTAATCTCACTGCTGCCACCGGGAGATGGGCCGCGCTGACCCCTGTCATCCCCACAGTGCATCTCAAACAGCTCTGCATCTCCATCTCAATCTCTCTCCACTCTATCCCCATCTCCACCAGGCCACCATAGTGCCGTCCACCTGCTCTCCAAATGTCAGGACGGATGCTGCAGCGACACATCGCCACATGTCCCACGGGCTGCCATGACCTGCCCCCACTGTCGATTCATACTAACCCTGGGCAAGGCCTCCCCATACTGACCTGCTTTGGACTGTGCAGTGGGACAATGAGTGAGCTAACATGTACACATGCCTATTCTACATTATAACCTATGTATGGAAAGGTAGATAAAAACAGCAGCAAAGGTTTAGAAAATATCTCTACAATATACGCCATGTAGCTACCAGAGTCTAAACTCAGATGCGTACAATCTAAAAAGATGTCAAGATCCAGTTCAAGATTTAAAAATAGCTTTTGTTGCTATTTTTCTACGGCCACAGTTCCATAACCAACATTAAATTGTAATAAAGTGCTACATAGTGGTTTTCAATCAGATTAATTTAAGTACATTATATTTTTGAATGTTTTTTAATGATTGGTTGTAAATTTAATTATCTACCAAGCAAAATAGATCTATGAAAATGTGATGAAAATGATTCTTCTTATTAAAAAATATACTTGTGCTGCAGAGAAGAAAATAAAATAACCCAACAAAATAAGTCTTAATAATAAATAAAAATGAGCACTGAGGATGTTTGTTCCTGCAAAACACAAACAATGGGAGGGGAAAAAAAGTGTAGGCTAATTTGCATATAATATATATAAAAAAACTTCAGCATAAAAAGAATCGGCTTGAGAGAGAGTCATTAGAGTGCATCAGTTTTTAGAAAGTCCTAACCATAAGCAAATATGGAAATGTTCCACTGAATTCAAATGAAAGCCATTGAGCAGTTTCATCTTAGTGCGGTCAATCGATTTATTTTTAAGAAATCAGAGATCAATCAAAGCAAGAATAATCATGATTAATTTTTAAATGAGCTTTTTTGTGATTTTTTTATGTGGGGCCCAAGAAGACTACCCCTAGCCCCCTAAAGTTTCTATCGCTGCCCCCGTTCCAGCCGCACTGATCGAGTCATACAGTCACAGTGAACCTTGATTTAATCATTGTTTAAACTTCTGCTCAGTCATTTTGTTCCAATTTGTGGCGTTATCTCAGAGACATGTGCCTTAATGCTCAATGTTTAAAGAGGCTGAACATGCCAACTCAACTTCTTTAAGCTTTTTGCCAAGTTGTAATGTTGTCCCATCAAAAACACAATTAGTTTGTTTATTCCATACTTTCCCATTGAAGAGGCCCTGTAATGTATGCACGCTTGATTTGATCAGTCGACCCTGATACTGTAGGTAAAGAAACCCTCTATTTAATTTCCTTTTTTTTTCAATAGCTGTAGTGAAGTGGGCATGGTCAGCAGGGGGAAAGTTGAACCTAAAATGCACACGTGACATGTTTTTCAGCAATAAGGAAGCAAATAAATATTGCATTTTAAAAAGGTCAAAACATTAAAAGCTAAGGGAAGCTACATTAATTCATAAACCAAATAAAAATCGGAATTGCTCGAAGCATTTCATCAGCCGCCTGACATGTATGACACATCCTCAGTGGGAGATGTGTTCTTTACGCCACCCCTGTGCACAAATCTCACATTTGTCCTCACTGACACTGACCAGATCTGCAACAGGCTTGATTACGGCTTCCAAACCAAATCCTGTGCTGAGGTTACAAAAGCATCAAAAGTATCTTAAAGAGCAGAGTAATGAGGCTCCAGTTGCATCATCCGTCTAAATCCTATCGACTGGACCAAAACAAAATGTACCGCCGAAAGGTACTTGTTATCGCGGCTGCCTTCTCTCACACATCCCTTACACACAGCCTTCTAGTCCCTGTGCACTCTTTCATGGCTGGACTAATGAATGTAGATGGAGCTCCCGGGGATGCACTGCTCTTATTACAAGGCTGTGTGAAGCTCAGCATGGTCTTGTCCGGGTCATTGTGGAGGGTTCAATAGCCCCCTACCACAATAAACACAAGAGCTAAAGAGGTTTGTTTATTAGTCGCACCTTGACTTGACCTCTGCGCCCAGGGACAGGCAGCGTGATTACCCCAGTGCCAGAGGAGTTTGGAGCAGCCCACTACTGGCTCTGATTCCTAAATAAAATCACAATACACACGACAGATGCAAAAACAGACGCTCAAGTAACGCTCAAGATTAAATGGTTTATTCAACATGTTTTGTCGTCAAACAAGTGGGATTTGAAGTTGGACCGCCAGTCTCCAGTGTTCAAATATAGTGTTGCCTCTGCTTTGTGATTTCATCATATTCTGCTCACATATCATGGCTTCCACAAATAGTGTTACTGTTTCAATGTTCGCTAGTATTGCATCGTATATTAACTAATTAAATAGTCTCCCAATTGACAGTTAGATAATTGATAGATGCTTTTACATGGTTAGCAATACTGATATACCTTGACAATTGAAATAAACTAACTATAAAGACATTTCTACATTTCCTGGACAGTAATTAGCAATCTATCAATAACATGGACCATTCATAATAGGCCTAAAATGAGGTGGGATTTATGAAATTCTTCTAGATCCTTCTGAAAGTATTTTTTGTAAAGCAATAATTTTATTTCAATGAGTTTTCATCATTTTCATGGAGTAAGCTGGTATTCTAGTGTGTTTCAAACGTTCAAATTAATTCACTGCTTGCTCAGCTCAACAGTAAAATCTTTTTTTTTATTTATTCAAAACCTTGGTATTTTCCAATTAATGTTTACTATGGACTCTCTGCCCTGTCATTCCTCATTGTTTTGATGCCCTAAAGCCTTTTGCTGGTCACATGTGTGTGTACATGCAGACATGCCTCCAGCGTGGTGGGCTGTTTGTCCTCCAGTGGAATGAGCCTCATTATTTCAATATGTAGTCACAGCTTCTGCCGTTATGCCCAAGGATCAGGCCATCTCCCCATTAAAGACAAATTGTTTTGAAAGGTCTTGTAACTACACACACTGTCATACACTGAGGTGGACATACTGGTTTCCTTTTTGCTGAGCTGGTGAACATACATGTTTAGCACATACTGTCCTTGAGGCTCTGCTAATTATATCAGCTTTTAGAGTCGGTGGGAAATGTGGGGCAAATGCATATAAATGTGTCTGCACATAAGCCACATTCTGCAGTCAAATGGGAGATGATATAAGATATGGTTTGTATGGGCAACAGATTTAGATACAATCTGTGTGACAAAGTAATTGTGTAAGATTAATAAACCGTACATACTATTGAGAGCTTCCCATAATGCTAGCAATGCATATTCGAGTAACGGTATGGTTGATTAATCAAGTTGGATTTGTCAGCAGCAGAACAAAATGGTGTTTGCAACTGAATAGCAATGTGGTATTTGATCCATTTCAAACTAAGTATAAGCCTGACACCTGACAAAAACTCTCTTTTGTGAAGACTTCTGGATAAAAGTGTGATCAGCCATTGTTTAAAATGATGTGAACTTCCTACAGTCAGCTTACTTGCATTAAAAGGAGGACAACACAAAAAATGAGTTTTTACAAAACAGAAGAACTAGGGCACTCTTTCCATTACGTCTAAAAATGTGTCACATATCCCTTAGTAGGACATGCAATTTCAATACAGTTTTCTGCAGAATGTGAACAATGTAAATGGGGGCATAAACTATTCAAATATTAATGCAGGAATCATTAAATATTCCATAACCACGTCCGATGCATACGAACGCCTCATTCACACTGAATGCAGTACGTGTGCGGATCGGGTTCCGTTCGGTCTTCCTCCGGACTGTCATTAACACAGAATGTGGTCTGTGTGTTGTACATGTCCAGGAAAATCCCCTCACTGGTGCACGTGGATCACAGAGCTGCACGCTTTGTTCATATGTGAAGCCTGTGTGTGTGTGTGTGTATATGTGTGTGTGTGTGTGTGTGAAGCCTGTGTGTGTGTGTATGTGAAGCCAGTGTGTGTGTATGTGAAGCCTGTGTGTGTGTATGTGAAGCCTGTGTGTGTGTATGTGAAGCCTGTGTGTGTGTATGTGAAGCCTGTGTGTGTATGTGAAGCAGCATGCGTATGTGAAGCAGCATGCGGAGTCCAGAAAATATAGAATCCTTGCCTATTTCTTCCACAGCGCCGGATCCGGACATATACAGCACGCAGCTGGTGTGAATGCTAACACAGACTTCAGGGGTTTCTTTTTCTGCAGGAGCCTCTGGGTTAAATAATGTCTATTCTTAAAACCACACAGCACTAAAAAAAATCATGTACTTTATTTGTTCATTCTTTTTGTGGCCATACAATCTGTCCCACTGGTGCTCTGCTGCTCACCAAGAAGCCAATGCTGATTTTACAAATAGTACTGAAGCCTTCTGGATTAGCCCTTTTAGACCAAAACAATACAAAATAAACAGTAAGTACTTTTCTTAAATCCTCACAGTCTCCAGGGGAGCTGCTGATCAACAAACAGAAGCAGACTGAAGTTGTAGCAGACAACACACTATGAACAGTGCACATCATGTCGTCTTATTGTGTGAAGGTTGTGTGAATGGCACATCTGTCCTGTTTTGTTGTGACTAAAAGTGAAAATAATGTCATACCAATGTGGCTTCTGTGAGACGTTGCACTGGTGATTTGTCCCCACAGAGACACCATACAGACGGCCACCAGCAGTGCTCTTCTGCACATGCTCTGTAGGTCCCTCTCCCGCATTCTGAAAAAAAAAACACAACAGAAATCAGTAACACGATTTCATGTTTATTTGTTTAGTAAATGTTCAGTGTCTAAAATTTTTAGGGGAAAAATACATTTCATTCCGACATATAACATGTCTTCAAATCATGTAGCAATATATTGTCCACTCTACAAACTCTATACACTATACAAGAACAGGAAGAAATCTTATGTATGATCTCTAATTAATAATTGACACAACTTTGGAAAAATATTTAATTTAAAATGTAGCTGCCACTGCTCACCGAATATTATAAATGTGACTGTATATCAATTGGTTTTGAAACACTAGGTAATCTGGATATTTGCATAATTCCCAAGTAAGATAAACCTGTGTTGGAATTACTAATTACAAAAATAGATACTGCAGAAGTTGAGTAAATAAAGTCAATCAACACCCTGAACCAAATAAATTGAATGAAGCATGCTCATAACATAATACATCTTATATTAAATGCGCTTCTTATGATACTGATTTTGTGCTGTAAGAACAGTAAGGTGGTTATGTCTTCCACTCCAGTATTTCTTTTCATTGTAATGCTGACGATACAGCGCTATAAATATCCAGATATCTATCAATGCCCTGACAATGTCATCCTCTCTCAGATAAAAATAAATCTACATTGTCAAGCAGCTCTGGTGCTGCTGGGAACTTTTATTATATTTCCATATGCCTTATTCTTTCTCTTTTTATGGCAAGTTATTATTGAAAGTCCTTGGTGATTCTATCAAGTCTAAAATTAAACTGTCATGGCACATTCTTGTACAAAGCTGTTGTTGCTGAAGAAAACACCTATTGTCAACAGCATAATTAAAAAATATGTGTTAGCATGTATATTTGATGTATTTTTAATTATTAGACATTCACCTCTTCTTGACTCTAGTAGTGCTCAACTGAAAATGTCAGAAATTCTCAAAACTCAATGTTATTATTTTGACACAGAGCGAAAAATAAACATATATAGTCATGCCACTGATAAATCTATGTTTGAAAGAGCATAGCATTTAAATATCAAAATGTACACTACACATTTAAGGTTTTATTTTGGTTATACGTTCAATTTCAATTGTTGTCGACAAACCTAAAGCCTGCGTACTCACGGCAACCAATGCAGTTTTGTATCTTACAGCTGTAATCTGATCACTTTACTGATTGTAAAGGGGGTAATCTGTCAGAATTATTATTTTACTTTAGTTGCACAACTGGCCTCTATGTCAAATCAGAGTTTGTTGGATAATAGTAGCTGAGTTTTTGAGTGGCAAGGTATCCCACACAAACTCTGATTGGGTGTTGCTAGAAGCCAAGGGAGGGACTATAAAGGTCTGGTTGTCCACTACTCCATCTCCATGTAAGAGGCCTGGGGAGATGACAACAAGCAATGCAATCAGTCTCATCTCTCTGCCAACAGCACTGGCCTGCTCTTATGTAATGGAAAGAGGCAAAACACATATACGCTTTGAATTCTGTTCCAGTGAAACCACTCAAATTAGTCATACACTACGCAGAGATCAGTGCTAGTGTTATCTGGCACTGGCTAGCATACAAGAGATGTGTTTAGCCGTGACTGCCCTTGTTCTCACAGCCAAGATGTGCTACAAGATCTTAGTGGGAGGCTCTATTCCTGTATAGCATAGTATTAGGAAATTCACAGCGGCTACCATCACAGAGAAGTGCATGTACTACACGTACTACTGACACCATCTTTTCTTCATTTGACCTTAAATATGACATGCAGCTATATAACACATTGACACATCTGCCAGCTAAGACATAACTTACATTTATGTTGCTGGTTTTCAATGAACAAAACCATGTAGAGATGTCTACAGCAGTGTTAATAGGTGTCAACACTTACACAAATCTCTCATGACTGATAAAACAGAATTTATTTGCAGACATTGAGCAGATGCATAACAAACCAAACAAACAAAAAGACAGCATCCTTGTATGCGACGATGGGTCTTCCTGGTCTTCCTTTCTTACTTCTATGACAGCTATACATATTTTACTTGCTCTGTCATAATCAATGAAGATCGTACCATAACAGCATTTGGTGCATTCTTCTGACCTCAACACACAATAGGACTGTGACATTTTGAAAGGCTGCTGAGCTTGTATACCACAGCAGTTATACTTTCAGAAAAGTCAGTCCATTTCATTTTTCCTTCAGGTGCAGTAGTGGTTTTTGGTTAGTTCATCTTGTTCACTGGTGCCACTCACTGATCTATGCAGGCGCATTAGACTACATTAAGCTACACAGGTTTTACATTTGAAGAAAAAGGCTTGTAGGAAGTTGTAATACTGAAAGTAGTGGTAATGTACAAAAGCCTGAATATGAAAAAATACTTCTACATCTTCTGTACAGTGCATGCTTGCGTTACATGTCTTTGGGCAGTGGGGGGAATCCAGAAAACCCACAGTAACACAAGGGGGACATGCAGACTCCACTTAGAGAGCTGGCTGGATGGATCAGCAACAATTACAAAAGAGTAGTGCATACAGGGACATATTAAGTTGACAGTCATGTCACCAATGTTCCAGATTTGACACTTGAATGGAGCCGGTCATGGTTTGTATAGTTTAAAAACAACTAAATTATAGTCAGAAATCCACAAGCAAATACATCTGGTTTGTATCAGTGAAAGCATTGGCGGAAATGGCCATTTTGTCAAACTTTGAGACATACCTCCAAATAATATAGTGTCACCTAACTATAACCAGCAAATCCAGATAGCACCATCGTCCATACTCAAGACAGTGACTGGTTAGAGATGTAATGACTTCTGCCTACACCTAGAAATGAGGTGGGCTGACCTGTGCCAGATTTCTTCCCCATAACTACGCTGCATCTACAGCAGTCATTACAACCCTGCCGTAGAGTTCAGGTGGTCTGATGGAGCTGGCTAACAGGAAAATAATTTCAACTGATGGAAGTGACAGGGAGAGCAGGTGGCTCATCACAACATGGCCCGAACAGGGTAAACCTATTTTGGTGTAGGTTAATGCTGATTTTTACATGCTGCAGGCAAATATACACACATTTAGTTTGCAGATTAGATTGGACCCAAGCTGCAGCACACAATGTCATTTTCAATTATTGGCCCATGAGGTACACACCGTTCACTAACCTGGGCAACCTCAGCATGGTTTTTAAATTACTTTGTTTATTTATGACATTGTACACTGTATTGAACTGTGCATGTCAGGGCTCTGTGTGAGCATTAGATGATTGGCTGAGAATAATAGTGAAAGCATAATGAAATAGATTCTTGGTTTATTTGTATTCAGAAAGTGATGTTCTGGCATCTGTTCTGGGCACAGTGGACATAAGAGGTGGTTATACTGAGACGAGAACTGACTTTTAGGAAATGGGGTTTAGTGGTGAAACAGTACTCTTCTAGATAATACATATCCTTGAGAATATAACACATTTTGGTTGATTTAATATGTCCCTGTATGCTCTGTTTTGTAATTGTTGCTGATCCAACCAACTCTCTAAGTGGTGTCCTTGTGTTACTGTGGGTTTTCTGGATCCCCCACCCCCCACTGCCCAAAGACATGTAACGCAAGCATGCACTGTACAGAAGATGTAGAAGTAGTAAATGGTTGTACAAAAGCCTGAATATGAAAAAATGGTCCATTACCACTACTTTCAGTATTACAACTTCCTACAAGCCTTTTTCTTCACAAATGTAAAACCTGTGTAGCTTAATGTAGTCTAATGCGCCTGCATAGAACAGTGAGTGGCACCAGTGAACAAGCTGGACTAACCAAAAACCACTACTGCACCTGAAGGAAAAATGAAATGGACTGATTTTTCTGAAAGTATAACTGCTGTGGTATACAAGCTCAGCAGCCTTTCAAAACGTCACAGTCCTATTGTGTGTTGAGGTCAGACGAACGCACCAAATGCTGTTATGGTACGATCTTCATTGATTAGGACAGAGCAAGTAGAATATGTTTAGCTGTCAGAAGAATGAAAGAAAAGGAAGGCCACTTAACAGAAACAAAAGTCATTGTGGCAACCTTCTATGTGATTACACTTTAATGGATGCTCTATTGAAGACACAAATGTGCAGAAAACAAGCTTGCCCTGGGCATCTCTTGCCTTTGAGCAGTGGTTAGTCAATGGGAGCATGTGTTCACAGCTGATACATGACAAAGAGTGGACAAGCTGGAGGAGGCCGCTGTGGTTAGCGGGCACAACACCGTCAGCGATGTTTATGCTAGATGTTTTTGTTTACCTCTTATCTAAATATGACACACTGTTGGTGATGTACCAGCAGCAATGCCCCGGGCCAAGTCTGCTGCAAGTGATATACAGGAATAAACAACAATCACACAAAGACAAGTTCTTACAACACTATGTAGATTTGAACATTGAAGTAAATAATTTCAGTGCTTTGAAAATAACAATGGATATACTGACAAAAGCCTAATAATACATTTTATGCAATTAATACTAGTCTTTGGACCTTCATTTTATAATTATTCCAACAAGATGACCACCCCCCCCCCCCCCCCCAAAACTCCTGAGCTCTTCTCATATCCATCATTATGCAAGTCAGGGGAGGTAGGTCACTCATGAGCCCTGGACTTGAAATCTGCTGACTATAAATGTCCAATCTAAAAGTATATTATTTACAATATGAATAAATAATACAACTTAAACAGTCCCCATACACAACCATTTGCTTTATTTATAATTAGGTGAAATAAGGCTTCTTCTTAACCAGAAAGAGAGCCAAAGAGACCAAAGTTACAGATTTGCTATAAATCTACAAACTGTAATTACTCATAAGCAAGAATTATGTTTCTGAGTGTTTTCACAGCACAAGTGTAACTGTACGCCCAAGGTCAGCCATTTAGCCTGTTCATTGACCTTGTGGTTAATTCATGACAGTTTATAAAAAATCAATATGCTGTCTGAGTACAGCAAAGGCACTTAATGTCAGAAAAGTGGTTAACAATGAGATCAGCTAACAGAAGGATGTATTACACTGTAAACAGTACATAAATATCAGGATGAACACTTGATCTATATATTCATTACAACATGTGTCAAAGGTGTTTTTTACAGATACTCATGTGTAATAACATTTGATCATTTTCATATTAATAACATAGAAAAATACAAACATAAATCTATTTCTATAAAGTCCTTTGTAGTCATCAGCTGACTCTCTCGGCCAATGTTCTGTTGCTTTCACAACCACTCAACCAGTCATTACTCAACAGTCTACATGTAAAGTGCTGTGTCTAACCAGTAATTCAATTATTTTTCAAATTCACCACCTCAGCACTGGAATAATCTCATTCTTCCCTGCTTCAGCAGCTCATGACTCCCAGATTATTTTCTCTGCCACCATCAGTAAATGTATGCTATTCTGCAATTTAGCTAAATCAGAGGCACTACATTAATTTGTAATTAATTTTGATTGAAATAAAAATGTATAGTGAAAGAATCAAGCCGCTATCCCTGTGGATCAATATTTATAAAGTGAATGTGTAATTAACAAAATTATCCAAAAATCACTAGTATCTACAACCTGTACAGTCATTAAAGGGCCATTTGTCCAAGCACGTTTTTCTCACCATAAATGCAGCGCAGTGTTACCAGTCACAGAGAACCAGTTTTTCCTCAGCAGGACTGATTACCTGACTAAATGATAACGTCATAGGGAATAGTGCGTGGCAGGCCATCAAATGCACAATTAACAGTGAAGCATATGGCTCAGTTGGCAGCCAAGTACAAGCTGGTGCATTATGTAAATATGAAGCCACCACACCAGTGCACTGCAAAGAGCTCATTTAAAGATTCGCAATAGTTCTTTTCTGACTCCTCATATGGAATCCAACAGTAATGAGGAAGAAGGTATACCAGGTTTGGCTAATACATCAGAATAACTTTGGTCATTGTTGTCGTTTGTTACAGGTTTTTATTTTAAAGAATGTTATTTCAAACGTGTAGAAAATAAAAGGAAATACAATTTAATTTAAAAGTGCCTTTAAGTCTAGCTGAGTAAATGAAATGTTGAGCTATATATATACACACACATATATACATACACACACACACAAACACACACATATATATACACACACACACATACATATACACAAGACCTTTGCAGTATATAACTACCCCCTGTTGTGATTATATAAAATGCATTTGCTGAAAATCTCTAACCGGACTTTGTTTTGGGGAAAAAAAAATCTACAATCCTTTTACTCAATATTGTTTGGAAAACTCACTCAATTCAGTTTTCAGACAATATTGATAATTTGAGCTTGGCTTGCTGTGTTCCCAGAGGCAACATCAACAAGGAAGAAAACTACACAACAATAGCATCTATTAAACTAGTGAGCGCATGACTTAACATTCTGTCAATGTATTTTGTCTGTGCACATTGTTAGAAACCCGATACAAGGACAAAGGTTTTCTACGAACCTTTGTGGAAGTCTTCAAACAGTTATGCCTGACTTAAACACACAAAATACAAAAAGCTACCCATTAACCAACTACATACTTGTGGTAATAAAACAACTCAAATAAATACACTGTATACTCTCTCCTGTAGCTACAGCTTGGTCTTCTCTCATAATAATACAGAATATTTTCTTAGCTCCCTGATATTTCATTAAAGCTCCATTCAAATTTAGACCTTTACTTTTTGCTACTACACTGACAAACCAACCAATAAACAGACACATTAAATCACATATTTCACAGATGTATCTAAACTCCCATTGTGGCTAAAATTTCGAGTGAACATTTTTTGAACAACAGCAGTAAATAGAAAGGGTCAGGGTGTTAGACTCTGGCCTTGTTCCAGCATCTATCCCCAGCAGGCAGGGTATAGTGTTATTTTGCTGCTTAGTTCCAGAAGCCAGGGCTCAAACCTGTTGCAAAACCATCCCTGGAGGTACAGCAGAGGTCATGTAAGTGTAGTCCCCTGCTACACATGGATAGTCCCTCCATTTGCTGCTGTGTCCCTACATATCTCCCCCATCTCACCATTGTGGTTAGCTAAGGTCTACTCACTCATGACTCATACCAGCATGTGCTCTGCCACCGGACACACGCTACAACACAGCAGGATCAGATAGCTGTCCGGCTACATCACCACACCGCACAGGCCCGGGGAACAAGCACACCAGACAGCCACTCAAGCTCCAAACATACAAGAGACAAAATATACTTTGTTTTTCAATATGCAAATACAAACTGCATACAACCACCGACCATGCAAGAGTCCATTCAAGCATAACAATGAAGCCTGGATTTGAAATTCAGCAATAGGGAAAAATTAATTCTTCTCACATGCATGCATTGTAGTAACTCATTTTCAGCATTAACTCGTAGCCCATAATATCAGAAGCCCTGATTTAAATGCTACTAAATGCAATCAAGGCATGCAGAAATATTCATATTCAAAATAACACAAAGACCAAACTGGGAATTATAAAAGCAAAAAAACATTGTACATCTCTTTGATAGAACCAGTAGTCATTTGAGTTACTATTGCAGTTTTGCTCAAATTCGCCTCAAAACTGTTGTTTATAGTCCTCTGTTGGACAATTAATTAAACTCTAGAGGTGGTTGTGTGTGAAAATTAGACACCAAACTGGCACCAAAAATCATGCCACATTTACAGGGACCAAAATCAACTATATTTGTGTTTGTTTTGTTGTTCTCTGCCAAACTATAGTCGAACAGTCCTAGGTCTGAAAGCAAATTAGTAGTACATCAGCAATACCTGACCAACCAAACCCAAATCACCGAAATCCACAAATTTAAAAGCAGTTGCTATTTAGAAGCCTTTAAAAATGTCTGAGCGTCTAAAATGTGCCAATTACACTTTAATCATATCACCATTAACAAGAACCAAAATGTTTCTTAAACACTCACAAAATGTCTTATCATAAGCTACAAAGTGATATAAATCCCATAAAGACAGGGGTGTTATAAAGTACATGGTATATGGTAGCGCTGTGAAGATAGTTCACTTTTTACAGAATGGAAAAGTCAAGTGGTCCAAGTCAGTCAGACTCATCCACCCTTCACCAAAATGTCACCACTTCATCAGCTACATACAACCCAGGCGCTGTTCAAGTAATGGCACAGCACGGACCTCTCCAGAGCCCAGTGTCGTGAGCACTAGAAACAAAGACACATTAATATTGTACAAGACCTTTTCTGCAGTGTTTGCCTTAGTTTGTGCCATTTTTTGTAGTGCTTCCAGTAAAATGTAAATTCAAAATATGTAAAAAAAAAAATAAAAATAAAAGATTTCAATATGTGATTTATATTTCCACACATTTACAGGATGGAACGAGACATTTGAATTTATAATTACTACAAAAACATTTAAATTGTTCACCATTTTTTACTCCTTCCTGTAAGTATCTGAATTCGGTGTAAATCTTGCTTTGGCATAACTCACAGATTTTTGGATCTTTTAATATTTTTGACTAATTTGTCCCAACAGGGAGACAGGTTTCAGGTTGGATATCGAGTCAGTCACAGAATCCTTCGTGTATGGCTTCACTACCGACTGAAATACATATTCAAAAGTGTGAAAGGTATTTTGACAGAAACTAAAAGCGTGTGCCTGGCATAAGCTGTAATGAGATCAAAGTAATGCTAAGTGGATCTTCAAGCATTATTTTCTATATTTCATCCAACAATGTGTCTACTGAAGCAGAAAGTGATTCCATTGCTTTATAGTAATATAAGTCACTCCAGAACACACAGCATTCACTTGGGTCCTCGCACAAAAAATACAATTAAACTCTGTAGACTTGCAGGGCAGACAACGTCCAAGCAACAAATGGCCAAATAAAACTACAGGCAATTTCTGCATGTGAGCGTACACCATTGGGGGACCTGAGACAGGAAACATTTTTAATGCTGTGCCATAATTTGCTACTGAAATATAAAAGTGGATTTTATCACAAAGAGCTAAGTGCAAATACTGGAATGGTCTATGTTGTTCTTTCGGGGTTTATATCAGGTCTGCTGAGCCCATGTGGCCATATGCAAGAAAAGTAATTTTCAAATGAAATACCCAGAGAATATATCATGTAAACAGATAGTCAAAATGATAAATACATGAAAGTGAAAACAGTTAAGTGAAAACAGAAAAAAACAGCCTACAGGAAATGTATCCGGTTCAACTTCAGGCTGAGATACTTTATATTTATTTATTTACTGCAACTTCAGAATCATTTCCATCAATATTTCTAAGCAAACCTTTGACCAAAAGCATCGTCCATAACTAAAGTTTCAACATAAAATTTCTGCTCTTTTTCTCTTCTTTTACATTTGCATTATGGGTGTCAAATAAAACACAATAAATTGCAAATAATACAGAATATAACACAGAATGGCAATGCATGTATCTAGGTAATTTTGGGATGGAGCTGAACTCGGAGCTAGAGGTTTACTAAGGTCTAAACTTGTTTTTGTTCATAAATAAACATGTGTTTAAAGTAACACTTAGTCTCAGCAGTAAGAGTCAGTGTTCAAAGCCTATACTGCTTCTTTGCTGAGCTTTCTAGGAAACCCTTTACCAGTCCTGGTAGCACTTTAGTAATGAGTCCCAGAGCACCTGCTGCTGCTGACCTCACTGTTGTGCATTATAATAAGTGTAGGATAAACACACACAACTTGGAGCAGGCAATGCACATGATTAGCCCCTTTAGAACAGCAGTAGGTGCCAGTGACACCAAAGGCCAGCAGTTTGGGAAAGAGTCCAGTATACACACAGCTCAAAGGCACCACCTAGTCCACCCATACCTTTGAGAAACTGCAAGTTCGTGCCAAATGCATTATTTACACTGGAGCAAGACAGAACTGTGGTTCCATTTGCTTCAGCAGAAGTAGCCTTGCATGCATTCATAAATAATGAAATGCAATGCACAGGCGTAAAGAGGAGGCTCGTAGTCACACAGGCCGGCAAAGAACAAAGCTGCTTAAATCTGCACGTGCTAAAACATCGTCTGTGCAAGTGATTCACCCATGAAGAACTAAACAACAGATGACTAAATGCAGGCAGAAAAACAACAGGGGACAGTGGGCCACAACATGAATTTGTATCTCTCTAATCTTCACTAAAATGATGTAATCAGGGTCTGAAAAATCACAATGGAGGGGTGGGGTTTAGTCAGGCATGCCCAAAAAGTGGCCTGGGGACCAGTCATGGCACAAGTTGAGATTTCATACAATCCAAGCTAAAAACATAAAAATGCAGTTATGGTTATGAGCTGCCAGCCAAAATCCTTTTGTGAATCTCCAAGTTTTAAAGTCAGACACATTGTGGCTAGTTCAAACTTCAGTTTTCTTTTAGGGTCACCACCGCAAAAAATCCATCTACTAGCATGAACTGCTTTATGTATAGATTTGACATTCATTTTTCCACCAAATACTCTGATGCAGCCCTCTACATTTATCTAGATTTGAACCTGGCAAAGATTACCCTAGGTTGTGACCCCCTGTGGTTCTAATCAATAAATTCAAACGGTTTAAAGATTCTGTTGTATAAATAGAAATTACAACTATATTGTATGTGCTATACTCAATGCAAGGCTTTCAATAACACGTACTACCACCAACAATTTTTTTTCATACATCTGCCACTTACCTAGCTCTATCTAATTCCTGTTCTGGGCCACCAGGAGAGAATCCCACACAGACCGTCGTGACTGGTGCCACAATGAGGAGCCAACCTTGCAAGGGATTAGTCATCAACCCTGACCCTTACCAATCGACAGAGGATTTGCACAATGTTTGGATTCATTTTTCATAAGAGAGGAGTTAATAAAAGTTCTTTCAGCGATAGCCCGGGAGGAGCAGCAGATGTAATTGGATGTCTAAGTGAGTCCTCTGACATGTTTGGACAAGCTAATTCTCAGAGCAATTTAGAACTTTAGTTTTACTGTGCACCACTCGGACCCAGTGTTATGCAAATACAAACACTTTTACACCGATGTATGCATTTCCAAATCTGCTCAGGTCAGGGCTTCAAAAGGAGTCAAATTTATAATAAATATGGAGTTTATGCAGTCCAATTTAGCTTGAGCTAATTACTTCCACCCAGGAGGTAATGTTTTGCCCTGTTCGTCTTCTGTTCGTCTTCTGTTCGTCTTCTGTTCGTCTGTTAGCAACTTCACTCAAAAAGTACTGACAGCATTTGAATTAAATTTTCAGGGAAGGCCACAATGACACAAGGAACAATCAATTGATTTTGGGAGTGATCTGGATCACCGTGTGCATCCAGGATTTTCATTTAAAAGAAAAGCATCTGTTAGCAACTTTACTCAAAAAATACTGCACCGATTTGGATTCATTTCTTTCAGAAATTACACTAAGGTAGAGGTCTGCGCTCTCAGAGACAGGCATACAAATTCCAGAATGCCTAATTGTGTGTGTTTGTGTGCTTTTTGCATTTAAAAACAATAATCATAATAATCATCATAATAATAATAGATTTATATTGTGCTCAATACCATAAAGCTTTCTCACAGTGCAACATTTTGAGTCCATTATTCATTCCCACCACAATCACACACTGGTGGTGACGAAAGTGTGGCTGTCATTGTGTGACCTATTGTATGACCCCTCCAATCACCACCAAATACCAAACACTCAACAACATTCATTCATAGGCATTGTGGGTTAAGTGCCCAGGGACACAATGACAATATACAAACCGGCGACCCTCTGGTCACAGGGCGAGCGCCTACCCACTGCCCATTGCTGACTTGTAACCACAGAGCTGCAGGAAGATTATGGCCATTTCTTACATGTACATTTTGTTAACTGTAGAACTGAATTGCAAAGTTCTACTATAAACAAATTTGAATTGTCATTGACCTCAGACAAACTAAACCAACAGTGCCTGACAACCAGCAGTATGACTCTGTGTGCGGTTTTTGGCCCATGGCAGAGATCTGCAGTGAGCTCTGCAGTGTCTTGGCAGGCCCTGTGTTTTCTGGGAGAAGAAATGGTGAGGCAGAAGAGCTAGAAGAATCCCTTTTCAAACCAGAGCCAGTTTAATTCCCTTTTAGGGTCCCTTCAAAAGATTGTGTTCTGTGCTGCTCCTTTGTGCGTCTCCAGCGGGATGTCTTGTGTTTGTGTCTTCCGGGCACACTCCAGCCTGTTTATGCAAGCTAATTTAAAGTATAAATGAGGCTGCAGTTTTGGTGAGTGTGCAGACAACTGCAAGTGAAGTGTTTACTTCATTTACTTCACCCAGAGTCAGTGCCTTAAAGGGGCCCTGACTTGTAGAATTGTATAACTGTAAACAATTAAAATATTCAAAGTATTACATAAACTGCAATGTACCTCCAATATATTATGCCTCAATTTAAATTTACATTGTCCACCATTCCAGGTCACAGAAAGCAATTAAACCCTAACAATAAAGACAAATAGAGCTAACATTTATAAATCCGGACAATTTCCAGAGTACAATAAAACATATTTGAAAAGAGACAATGCAGTGAATACAACAAAAGTAGAACAGTCAGGCAGACCATGTGATGGTGATTAGTGCCTAGTGTGACTATATCTTTGTCAAACAATATTCAATCATAGCTTTTTCAATTTGTTTTGAAATAAATTAAATCTAAATGACGTGTTTTTTTGTGTGTGTGTGTGTGTGTGTGTATGTATGCTACTTAACTGCATTTAAATTTTCTGAAGTGCATAGTGAGCGCCGCAAATGGCTGCCCTGGTACTATACCACAACGCATTCCTAATGTTGTGAACCTGTTCACTCATATGGCAAATAAATCTGTCTGTCTGTCTGGCAGTTAAAGTCCAGGTTACATCCTTGTGCATTGTATTTAACCATAGTAAGGTTATAGGGTCACATATAGTAATGTTTCACCATTAACTGAAAATCTCTAACAATAATGACCATAAAACATGAACCAATTCCAAATTTTGTTGCAAGTAATGTTGAGTGTTGCCATGGTTACACTGCAAGTTCAGACATAACAGTGGCAACCAGGAGGTCAACATTTTGCCTGGAAAAATAAAATGTCAAAACTGACCTAAGTCAATTTGTAATTTTACCAATTTTACCAACTCAAAAGCTGCAGATTTCAACACCCTTATAAGAAACAAGAGAATCCCCTTGGACCTTGAGGGCCTACTGCAGCTCTCTGAATCCAGAGTGACTAACAGTGACTATGTTACGATCACGTGATCAAGCAGAAGAAGCCTAACGGGAATCCATATGGTTCATGAATACAGTATTCTCATATAGTGCAGTAGTGGCATTTGGAAGCATAATATATTGTGACCTTTTACATTACATTTTTCATACTGTGTATTTTAGTAGTCAGGTTGGAGAGTGGAACATTGTGTAAAACTGGAAAATGTAAAATCATGAATCCTACATTTTTTTCTTTCTACCGTTTAATTGCTTAGGAAGGATCATGTCACAAAAAAAAAAAAAAAACTTGAAAAAATTACAATTTACAAATCCACTGCAACATTTAGTAAAATCAGCAAACTGGGGACAAATACATTCTCTTTTTAAAAAAGGTATGTGAATAAAAATAAATGAACTTTTCAAAATCGTGTGACATTAAAGAAAGAAATGCATGTGTGATTATAATGCATACATTATTCCAGTTATGTGGTTTGGTATATGGCTAAATATAGCAAACTGTACATCTGCTATTCTTGTAGACATCAACTTAATTTTTTTGTACCATATTTATAGCAACAGACAAAGAGAGGGACTTTTGACTTGAGCAAAGTGCCATATTTTTTTTGTATAAATCAAGCATCCGAGTGCACTTTATGTTTCAGAAGATTCTTATGAAGTGAAGTAAATCTGGAACCCTACCCTTTCAAAACAACCTTTGGTAAAAATCATCCAAATAGTCTAACTTGAGCTAATGCTAATAATGATTCATTAGTCAGATATAGCGCTTTTCTAGACACTCAAAGACGCCTTACAAATTCATGCATTATTCGTTCACTTCTCAGTTACACTGGAAGCGTGGCAGCCATTCTGTGCCTACGTCCCTCCTGACCTCCACATTCACAGAGTCACACTAACACATTTATACATGGGCAATGTGGGTTAAGTGTCTTGCCCAGGGACACAACGGCAGTATGTGCTCGGGCGAGATTTGAACCTCTTTATCCACTGCTGCCCCAAAGTAGCTATGTTAGGTATGTTTGGACTGAATATTTGAAGGTCTAGCCCAGTGGTTCTTAAACACTGGGTTGTGATCCAAAAGTGGGTGACTACAGATTTTAATTGGTTCACTAAAGAAAAATTAAAAATTAAGAAAAATCAGGAAAAAAAATGTGTTTGGTATGTTAATAGGCATGATCAAAAGGACATTAAAAGAAACATAATAATAAATGCATTCAATCAGATTTATTACACAAAAAATGACCTAATAGACCAAAGACCTGAACCAATCTAAAAAGTTGGGTCACAATAATTATGGTCAAACTAAATACGGGAAACATAAACACAATAAAGGAAACATGTTCATATAAAAACAACTCTTTACAATAAATGCCATGTCCTCTTACTTTCTTACCTCAACAGATTTCTTACTTGGCTGCTTTCATTCACATCCTGCCAATGCTGATCTGTTAGACACTATACCTTACAGTGCGCTGCAGTTTTTGGAGCTTATCTTACAAAGCTGCTCGAAGGGATTGATTAATTCATCACCGTGAGCTGTTTTTAATTACACTGTCAAATGATCTGTTAATGGACAAAGTGAAATCTATTACATCATGCTATATATAAGCCAGTCTGCTGTGCCTAAGCCAGCAATCCCTTGTCTCCAGTGGCTGAGGTCATACCGGATTACTGATATATGAAACTCAAGCATAAGCAACACTTAATTAGCTTCGGGCTGCTCACTTATCACAGTCCAACTCTAATCTGAGGGACGGACACCGTTTGACACCGCTTTTCACATTCGCTTCCAGGCTTCAAGTGCCAGTCAGTCCAAGACCTTTTTAATTTATATCTCAAAACAGTATCGAAACGCTATTCAAGACTAAATCTAGAACCGAGTTTAGACCTTTCGAAAAATAATTCATACTATCTGTGCCGTATTTACCTCACACAAGCTCTTTATTATTTTACAGTTAAATTAAGAGACTGTGGGCCATGGTTTAGTCATGAGTCCGAATCTCAAGACAGTTTGCCGAATGTCACTCCCCGCTCTTGTCCCTGATCAGTCTCCAGTCCTATAAAATAAAGATGAAAAATGGCCCAAAAAAAACTGTTCATATACTAAGATTAAAAAATGTTTGACTAAATTGTTCAAAATTATATCAATAAAGTTAGCCTTGTAATTATGCGTTTTTATTAGAATAGAAATTTCAAGTGTTTTATTGCGATTCTCAATAAAATGGTATTTTGTAACAAGTATTTTCCTTCTTAGTATAATTAGCATCATGACAAAACTAATAAATACAGTGTTTGACCCATGCATTAATTCCATCAAATGAGACCTAAACGGTGAAGCATTCTAGCCTGACACTGCTGTGAATAATGAGAGTGCCATTGTTGCCAGGCTGCAGGGCAAACTCAAGGCCCCAAGGTTGAAAAGTGCTTTCATTGCGTTTGGCCTGAAACGACAGCGCAGCATATATTATAATGGCAGTTCCACCTCACGTCAGGTGAATGTTGATATGTGCTGTGTTATCACGTTGACTCGGGCTCTTTGAAGGCTTTCCCTCTGCTTTGTACTTGATCCCATAAATTAAATATTAATCTTCAGATCAAAAGATATGGTCCACAATTATCTGGCCGTTTTCAACACACGTCTAGACTCTTCATTTGTGTTCAGTTCAGTTCTTGTCATTCTGTATAAGAAAGTGTTTGAGAAGGTTGCTCACAAGTCACACTTCCATTTGCCGGTAAGTGAGACTTGTTATGCTCATGTGAATTTAGAGTCCCAATGCTTTAAGGTTTATAAGCTTTTCTCAATAAACAGATGGCATGAAAACAATAAAGTGAGTCTAATCAAAAGGCATCCATTAGCAACAGAGTGTAAAATTTTGACCAAAACTTGGCTTGTGAGTTGACTTTCTGTGCCACGTAAAAAGGATTTATGGCAAATATCTTCATTTACTTGATAAAAATTATGTTTATGGACATTACTGGTACTTTTGGTCACTAGGACTAAGCTCTTGGCACCTTGCGGCTGCTTAAGTGACACACTGGCAGCTGTATCTTGCGCAAACCCCATGCTTTTTTAACCCAGAAGCTGATTTGGCACATCGGGGACTGTGGCCTTATCCGATAACCATGGCTCATTAAAATATTACCTTGCACCATGTGGCCGCTGTGAACAACCCTGTCCGAGCTGCACAAGCCGATTTGCACTTTCTTCCTGCTTCCAATCCCCCTCGATTCCTTTTAACCACACATAACACTCTTTTCTACTTAGAGCAGCCCATATTCAGCGAGCCCCCAGGATGAGCAGTGTGCAAGGGGAGGGGGGAAAGTGGTGGCATATTAAACTAAAATCACAAGTCCATGGTGCCATCAGTGCTTCCGTAATTCCTCTAAAAGCATCTCCTCCAAAAGCTTCAAGCACTTGCTCCAAAATATGCATTAGGAAGTGCCTGATTGGTCCAACGAATGTGCTAAAAGTGTAATCAATCCTGTGCACGCACTGAAAATAGTGGCCAACAACACGGTTTAGGATTTAGTCTACCCAAAGCAGTGAATGAAACTGGTGGGTCATGGAGAGATTGAATAAAGTTTTTAATGTGAGCTTTTTGATTTTGATCTTACTTTACAAGTGGAATATCTGACTGACCTTGCGCTAAGATTTTCAGTTTTACAAATTCACAAAAATCCATCTTGTACTGCTTCCACTGATCCGTCTGCTCGACACAACTGGTGGTTCAGCCAATCGTGGGACATTATTGCTGTGAGAGGGCGGGGTTTAGCTTTGCCAACAACAACAAGCCTTTTAGCGAAACTTATTAGAAACATGAGGATGCTAAAAAACGTGTATGCTGCTATATTTTTACAACATTTAAAAAACACAGAAATAATTTAATAAATTTAGTCATTTATCAGTTCCTCGTTTGGCTTTGTCATATCAGTCCTTGATTCTTTTCTAAACGTTTTCTACAGGAGCAATCCCAGATCAATAATGTGTAGAACTCTGAATAACAGAGTCACATACATTTTGAAATTTTGAAAAACTGACCTCCAATACCTAGATTTTTTTTTTTTTTTTGTTAAAAAACACACATTGATTTACATCTATTCTTGAAAGAAAAACTATATCTGTTGCGTTGTTATGGAAAGATAAATCAGCTTGAAGTGGACATCTGGGCAGGCATTATTCCAGTGGGCTGGAGCCAGGCTCATGCAGTGCATGTACAGCAGCTGTGAGCATTAGGTTATACCAGCAGCAGGCAGCCCCTGGGTCAATGCACACTTGTTTACATGCTGGAAAAAAAAATATTCTTACTGGTTCAGTGAACATTCAGTTCTTTGTGATCTGAAATTACTGTATCTCTTACACATAAGGCTGGGTATTTTATTATGTACACCTGTTTGAGTCTAACTGAGAGTGAGTTTAATGTAATAAACAAATCACATAACTGCAACTTAATGCTTTCGACCATGATAGTTCAAGAAAAACTTCTGACATTGGTTGTTGTTAGATTATTTAAAAGAATGTCTGCTCTACAGTGATTTTCACACAAAAACTGTTTATAGAAATTATCCAAAGAAAGACACAAAACAGCAACTCAAATGAAGACATTTAACAACCAAGGTCTGCAGAATAACATCTGTGAACATACATTAGGTACGGAATCCACCTAATAAAGTGACCAATGAGTGTACAATTTGCTCCTTCTCTGTCACGGTCCGGGTCTTTTCGTGACCTTGGGTTGCGGTCAGCCACGGCTGGTAGCACACCTGCCACGTCACTTTCTATCCGCACCCCTGTCTCCCGCCAGTAATCGAGGCACCTG
>JAVQKC010164543.1:0-27884 GCA_036025475.1 Philypnodon macrostomus
GGCAATTCGTTTTTGAGTTATCGCGTTCACAGCTAGGATCTGCGGACGCGGACGCGGACGCGCACCGACGTGATTCCATAATATCGGCGACACGCTGTTTTCGCCGATATAATTATGAAGCAGCAGCCCTCAGAGACATGTGTTTTAGTCAACATACCACTGGAGCACACAAGCACAGTTCTTCCGGAAAAAGCAATTCATCAGGTTTTTCCCAGAGCCCTCCCGGGTCACGTTTTGATGGCTCCTGTTTAGTTTCCAAATGCTCTTTTCTCTCACTCCCTCTCAACCGTACTATAGTGTCCAAACTTGTCTACATTTGCTCCTCATGTTTTTGTGCTTGCTAGATGCCCTTTTTAAAAAGACCAATCTCAAATAAGTCTTTCTTCTTGTTTTGTTGGCCCATATTCACTGTTTTCATGAACTCTGACCTCCGCCATGGCAACAGCTCCAAAAATGTTAACATTGATTGACAGGATTAAAAAGGCCCCCTTCCCTGGTAGGCATTTCAAACACTTTGGGAACAATGGTGCTTGGTGTGATTGAATTAATGAGGTATTGCCGACTGTCAAAAGAGCACACATATTTTACATAAACCTGATTATCTTTGCATGGCAGAAAGTGAAGAAAAGAAGGAAGAGGGGAGCAAGGGAGGAAAAGGATTTCAGTGGGCATCTCCAAAAGACAGCATCAAAGTGTGGCTGGATGGTGGGGGTGTGCACTGAGCACTAGTGGTGTTTTGGCTTGGGCTTGCCTTGGCCTCGCCCTCATGCTTGCTCTGTTTAGCATAAACCAACCATAGGGGCCTTAACAAATCTATTCAAGGACCATGGGGCCTCAGAACAACATAGTTTTTCACAAGCCACCACCCCCATGGAGCTAGCTCTTTTTTGGAATAGGGTAGCATCCATTGTTCCCCCTGAACCGTACAGCAATTTCACCGTCTCCCCGACCTCAAGTCTAGAGTAAATCTGCAACACTGCCCTTAGTGAACCCTGCGGAGTGACACCCAAGGGTGACTGCCAAGAGTCTTGCTAATTCTACCGACCCATTGAGACCAGAAAATGGAGTGGATAGGGAGGGAGTTTAGTTGAAGAAGCTTGGATTGAAACGCTCGTCAGTTCAGCAAAAAGAACCATCTGAAACTGGAGCTAATTCTCGATTTAATCCTCCAAACTTCTTGTAAGTAATTATCTAATTAGGCAATCATATGGCGGCAATTTAGTCTTGTTGAAGACAAATATCCTAATGTTCAGAATCAAGCATCAGAATAGAGAATAAAGTGGATTCAAGAGACTTTTAATATAATTTAGATGTTATGGACTGACAAATATTTCAGAAACACATTACAGAGAAGAGAAACGATATCTATTTTTGATGCTAGTCTTAGGCTAAACTGGTGAAGAATGACAGTAATACAGTAAACCACACCCATAGCATTTTGTTACAAAGTGTGCATTAAAATTTTTTATATATGTATATATATATATATTTATATATCCAATCAGTGTCTACTTATCCAATTGTAACTTGCTCATTCAACAATGTAAAATGTACTTCCCACTACTGTATACGCCTCAATTCTCCATTTAATCCTTTTAGCTTGCCCCACTCTTCTATTTGGTCCTCACTCAACCCCCCTCCCCCGTACACTCTTTTCCAAGCCAAGTGTCAGCAAAACTTCAGCTAAGGAACATTTGGAATCTCCAGCAATGATCAGCTGTTAAGTGAAGAGAGCTGACTGTGTAGGATGTTTCTTTTTACTTTCAGATCTCTGACAGCTGCAGTTTGATTTCTCGGCTTGTCAAAAGTCATCTTTGTTAGTTCTCTAGCCCCCTCTCCAAACCTAAAGTGAATGAATGGCGGCAGATTAGGGGGAAAAAGAGGAGTGTTCTTGTATGGAGCTGTAGGTGGGCTTTGCCTCAAGTGGTTTTTCAGCAAAAAGAAAAGAAAGAAATGCACAACGTAACTCGAGGGGCCTCTGAGAAGGAGTCGAGAAAAACGCGCATTACTCCGGAGGCCTTGCTAGCATTGTCTCACCTACTAAAGCCTACCCATATCAGATGCCTACAGATCCCCCACCCGCCCTCTCCGCCACGCCTGCGTATAAAGATACAAATTGTCTCTCGTGCTGTGAGGTTGCCGGGAACATAAATTGAGCTGAGTGGCATTGTTGTCATTGAGTAATATACTTAGCATTATTCATAAAGGACAGAAAAGGAGATTAAAAGGTGTTGGATGGGATTGAGAGGGGGAAAAAAAAAGTGCTTGACTGCAAGAGCTGACACGCTAGTTACATATGGCCTAATGTGGGGTTTTATCTGCAGGAATTGTCAGAAATATATATCCCCAAGGCTGTATCCACCATGGGCGTCATTGTACCGATATGAGCAAAACAAATGACAGACATAATAATGTATTAGGATCAGATTAGAGGTGCCAGCTACTGCAAATTACATTGATAGAGCTCATTACTGTTGAAGTTTAGACGAAGGAGGCGGGCTTTGAATTACCATGTTTCCATTGCATTATCTTTATATAGGGTATGGGCTGTGACTACAAAATATTTGAGAAGATATTATTGTGGAGCACACATGTATACATGTAATGGTCACTTTATTAGTTACATTTTGTACCTAATAAACGAGGTTGTATTTTTGAGTTACTTTTGTCAAATCACTCTCTGTCGATTTGGGCCTTTCTGTGTAAACCCAGGACATGGTTGTGTGAAAAAAGCACATACTATCACTTAAACCACTTTTCTTCCTCTTCTAGTTAGAACTTCAGCAGGTCTTTGTGAACATGGATGCCATTCAGTTGTCTGTTGATTTACAGTAAATGACTTACAGCATTCAGCAGTTCCCCATATGAACAAAAATACAAAATAAAAACTATATTTTCTCTGTCACATGTCAACTACAGCTTTAAGAAGAAAATCCCTAGTGGCTTTTAGAATGTACTAATTTGATGTTTCTTTTCTTAAACAGACATTATTCAGATCAGGCAATAGCTATCGAAAAAGTACTGGCTCTGCACATTGATTCCTGTTATTACATGAGTCTTAATTGTCTGGGCATATGATGTAACATAATCCTCCACAAACCAAAGTTCTTTCTCTGGCACGTTATAGCACACAGTTGTAAATTAAGCAGTGAGCTTATAGCAACCACCCCTTGACTTTTATTGAGGCTGGGTCTAATTATATTTCACCGGACCAGACCTTTTGTGTCACTGAGTGCTTCATTTGCAGTTTCCAGTTTGTATGAACCCTCGGAGACATTAACTCTGTCCCCTTCGTCCCATTCATTACAATGCTATTAGTCTGTGTGAATTGATCAATATATCACGTATAGAACATCTTGAATGTGAACGTCTGGCTCCTTTGTGAGCCCGGAGATAATGGTTTCCCCCATTCATGCTGGCATGTAGGAACATGGAGATAAAGCAAAGCAAAGAAGAGTTATACCGCTTACAGCTATATGGAGAGGGAGCCACCTCATCCAGATTAGAAGTGGGTGAAGTGAAATGCATGAAAATGGACAGTTTATTGTCTGGAGAAGAGCTGGTCCGTGGGAGGGTATAAAGATCTCAAAGACTTTCACTGGCGTCTTTTATTCTCCTCAGGCATCCAGGAAGAAAGAGAGCCATTCCTTCTCCATATGGAGCCTGATTGAGCTGTGATCCAGAGCCCAGTGCCAAAGACTGTAATGGGCTTTTAGGCAATGTGTTTTCTTGTGTTAACAATTGCTTTACCATTAAGCTGAATATACAAGTACAAAATCAAAGAAAAGTGAATGTACACAATATTGAGGTACTGTTTACAATTACAAAAATAATATAGGTCTATACGAATGTGCTGTTGCTTTTCCACTGGTTCTATAGAGGACCAATGTTGACTTTTACCACTATATTCACATTGTAGCTATATATGTGGACAATGTTGCCCTATACCTGCTAAAAAGAGGTGTATGTGCATGTTGACAACACCATTACCCTTCTACAGGCAAATCAAATAATAAAACCAGGCAGAAAGACAGGGTTCCTTGACTCATCTGGTAAAAAGGTGAAGTGTTTTTAGCTCCTCAGAAGGTTAGTGCTCCAGCATACAGTATTACTCAAATATGCATAAATGAAACAAAATGCAACCCCAGGCATTAACATTAGTTCAGCAAAGTCAATTTAGCAACATATGCCTTTAATAAATAATGAAAGGAGGGTCAAAATATTCTCATCCAACTCTTACAGACTGCTGTTGGATGCTGACACCACAACAGGAAGCAGACTCAAGATAACATTGCTTGTTGAGATTTTGTGCCTTTAGAAAATCTCTAGAGGGCAGCAGTACAAATGTTTTATATTCAGAGAAGACTTGCCTGTGTGTGTGATAAGCAGTAGTGATTCAATTGCATGGCAAGAGAGAGCTATTCTATATATTTCGATAAAACCCAAGTTCAGAGCAGAAACAGGGACCTCTGATGATTTATTCTTAAAAGGATGATCTGAAATATATGGTAAAAAAAGAGCATCATTTCAATTATTTATACACTGATCAACTCTATACAACACATCTCTTCATCAGAGTTCAGCCTGCTGCTAAAATCTCACACAGGCTACAGTATAACAGACACATACTGCACATATACAATAAGCAAATACTATTTAACACTAAACACTATTCGATTTACATTTTGAACCACACGAAAAAAAATGTGGTGCATTTTTACAAGCAACCAAAAACTAAATTGACAGAGAGTTGAGAGAGTCAATCTGATAACCAAGGCATTTTGTGTTATGGTGCACAGTCTCGACCACGCTAGCCCGTAGGCCCCCCAGGACACACCTTTATCTAACCCCAGTGTTACTTTTTAAGATTACCTGAGAAAAAGCCAAACAAAGGTTATTTCACTATAAAAAAAAACACCAACGGTAAGGTCAGAGGAGCAAAGTCACATTCTGTGCACTCTGTTACATGATATTTACTGAGGGACGAGGGAGTCTGGCCTAATCGATGATGTAAATGCACCCCAGCTCGTATAATGCGTCGTGCTGTCCAACACGTAGGATGAGATACAGTTCATGTTAGCCGTCCTCTGTCTACATTTCCTCGCTGGGTTTTGACCTTTAAAAGACGGCGGTGTGAAAAAGCCTGGCACTCCCACAGCTCAGTGGGTCCCCATATGCAGAGAACACGCGTGTGTAAGGATGGCAACGCACGCAAACATCCATTACGGGTCTGACTAACAGCTGTAACACTGCACTGGGCTGAAACTCACTCTGCTGTGGAGAGTTTTAAATGAGCATTAATTTAGCATCCTGCCGCCTCAATTGGGATTGTAATAGAACACATTACACCTTGTCCCGCAGCAGAAGCCTCCTCTCCTGTTCCCCCCGCTCAGTCCTGGAAGAATTGATTTTTCCAAAAGCAAGGGAACAAATTAAAGGGCAAAATGATTGTGTTGCGAAGAGAAAACAACAAATGCAGCATCGTAATCAATTAACTCTCTGCTGATTTCTTTTTATAATACAGAATTATTATTATTTTTTTGCCGGGTTATTTCATTCATTCATTAGGAACACTTTCTTTTGCTGTAATTACAAAGTTGATAAAGAAAAAACACAGGCAGCGAATTTGTGTGAGGCCTTTACAATTGTTTAGAGGTGAGCCGTGGAACACAGCACAATGTTAATGTAAGCGAGGAGAAAATCTAATTAGTTGCAAACATATTTACACAGCCAGTCTTGTTTGTTATGGGATAAATACTTCAGTAAAACAATTGTTCTTACCAACTGTGAAAAAGGGTAACATCTGCTCACGTAGAATTTTAATTACAACTTTTTATCGTTCAGACTAGCTCGACATTGAACCCGCCGCATTCGTGAATTTATACAACATAAGGGGAGAGATAGTTGAACAAAGAAACATATTTTTGTCCGTTGTAGTAAACACAGCTCCTCCCTTTTTGAGTTGCTATCCGTTTGTCCCACAATATACCCATCGTCTGCTGCTGAAGGACCTCACCTTGACAGCTTTTGCAGTTGCCCTGTTCTAAATGGATGATTAAAAAGAGATGGAGGGTTTTACTAGGGGCTGGTATGCGTGGCATCCCAAGAGCCCCCACTCCGAGTTAGCCGAGCGCAGCAAGCTACAGCTGTCCTCCAAACAAGCCAGCCATCCTTTATTTATTTCTGCTGAAATATTGATGGGTGTTATGAAAGGTTTAAAATAATGTGTCTGCCTTTTCTTGTGCCCTAGTCCAATGTTTTCTAATGCATAAATAATTCCTGCCTCAGACCCTGCGTGGACACTGGCTCTATACCGCATTAGGTGGGCTGTATCCGCTGTATCACATTCTTTCTGCCTGAGAGAAAATACCCAACCCTTGTAATTTCCTACACTTATACAATTGCCGATGTCAGTAAATAATTGATGTATGAATTTAGGGTTAAAACTCCAACACCATAAGACTTCATGTCAAGGGTTAGTCCCAGCAGAATTGAAGCCAAATCATCTCACAAAATGGATCCTTCCTGCCCACAAAGAAATGTCGTCTTTGAGCACTTGTATTTATGCCTATACCTCATTTCCCTTTATCATTGTAAGAGCCAGGGCAGACTTGAATCTGCTTTGCATGGCCTGCAATAGACATCAACAATGTCTGTTTTTGATCATACAGTGAGTAGGTTTGTACACATCTAACTACCCCAACACCCCTTTGTCTGTGAAGGAAGAACAGCAAGGAGAAACCCCTCATGTGTATCTACGTTTTTATTTTTATGTTGCTGGTCAGGCTGTGTGCAAAGTGAGAAGGCACTCAGACGAGATAAAAGGTGATCAGGGATCCCATAGAGTTTAACTTACATTTGAGAATTTAGGAATGGTACAGGTCAAATGCTGCTGTATCAGAATAGGGGTGGCAGTGGCGCAGTTGGTAGGGTCGCCGGTTCGAATCCCGCCCGAGTGTAAACTGCCGTTGAGTCCCTGGGCAAGACACTTAACCCACATTGCCAATGAATGTGGTTGTGTGTTCGGTGTTTGGTGGTGGTCGGTGACGCCATAGGCACAGACTGGCAGCCACGCCTCTGTCAGTGTTCCCCAGGGCAGCTGTGGCTACACAAGTAGCTTACCATCAATGGGTGTGACTTTGGAGTGAAAGAATAATGTAATTGTAAAGCATCATTGAGTCTTGAGAAAAGAGATATATAAAACCAATGCATTATCAGAATTGCTGAATTGATTTTACTACTGACTCAGGAGGTTGTATGCTAATGTTTTTATTTTTTGGGGGGTTATATTGTGTTGTATCATAAACAACAGACTATAATATGCATAAACACTTTCTTTTCTAACTCAATAGAAAGAAAATATAATGTAGTTTTTGGTGAAATTGGCAGATACTGTTTTGATTTGAGACTTGCGGCCCTCACACCCTGAGGGGGAATCACTAGACACTTATCGTGAACAGAAATGACCCCTGGACTTAGCCTGACCTCTATAAAGCTTCTGGATCAATTGCATGTATGCCCTATTACTAGTTTCTCCATGCTGCTGCACTGGCTTTGAAAACGTAAAGTTGCTCAGGGCGACACGTACCCCCCGACCCCTTCCCCCCACTTTTCCCCCCTTTGTGAAATTGTGTTGATGTGCGTGTGTTTGAGTGTGTGTGTTTGTGCTTATGTGTGTGCATCCTGGCCCTCCGGTGTACCCTTGACCACCTTGCTCTGTAATCACCACATACAGCCACCACCTGCCTCTTCTCTGTACCCGGCCTGCTTTCAACACAGGATTTTAATGTCTCTAGTCGTGATTAATCTGATAAATAATAAATATATCAATCTAGGCTCTCGACAAGGACTAATTCTTAACAGCGGGATGGCAGAAGACCCCTTTAACTCTCTGCCTGTACCTGCCAAATCAATTATTTAATGTTTCATTCTTTGGAAAATAGACAAGTTTTGATTAATACTGTCCAGGCATCTGTCTGTAGTTGTTTGATAGATGTCAGCAAATTCAACCCTGTCTGACCTCATGCAAGAACACAGAGACTTACATGTAATACCTTGGTAAATAAAATGTGCTTTTGACTTTTAGTTGAGTAATGTTTTTTGCAACTCCCACTGTTCCATACACCAAGGGAAAGACTTTTCACCAGATATGACTAGGATATAAAAAAACAGTTTAGCTCTTACGAACAAAGCCAGCGGCAACTCTTAGTGAAATCACACGGTGAATAGCACACAATATATTTCAGCAGAATCTCAGAGGCCTTCATCCTTGAACCTTGAGCTTTGGATAACCACCCAATGCACTTGATCTATGTGCACATGTGTGTGTGTGCATTTGGGTGCGTGCATGATCCAGTGTGTGTTATGACCCTATTTACTAATGGAAGCCTTCCAGTCCCCTGAGTTGTATACATTTTTAATGATGTCAAATTGTCATTTCTCTGTGCTGTTTGCCTTCAAAGAGAAAACCAATGTAGCAACAGACATTGATAAGAAAGAACCGTCTTAAACATGCAGCGGTCATAGCCTACAATATAGAAAAACTGGATGATTTTATTGGAATAACTTCATGATTCACCAATCGATTTACCAAGACTTTCAATTCTCTATGTCTTCTGCTTGCCTTCTGGTAATAACAATTGTAGATGTGGTGTTGAAAGAAATAATGGGATTTATTTACTTATAGGGATATTGTCTTGCCTATTCTTTGGGTATATGTTATGTTTGAATATATGTATGTGATGTTCACAGCCTAATGTAGTCAACAGATCACAAACAATAGAAATAAAAGTATAAAAAGTGATCTAAATGAATCAGGCGTTGAGATGAACCTAGTCCCTCCCACTTCATTTATCACTGTTTGGTTTTAATCATTACGTGGCAGTCTTTTTGCCCCCTGAAAACCTGACTTGCCCTCGGGGTGAGCAGAGGAGCCATGCCTTTAATAGGGCCAACAACCTGACAAATCTCTCGTTCTTCACACAGATATGTCTCTTAGATACACACACACACATTCAGACGATAAAAATGAGTGCTCCGTTGGAGAGAAAGACAGAAGGCCAGTGAGCGGCCATCAGAGTGACAGACTGCATTGTCCGAGCGAGCTTTGGTGGTTGTTACAAGCATCAGGACATTAACGCAAACAAAAGCAGGATTGGGAGTGTCATCAATCAATCTCCTGACAGTTGGCTTCACTTTGTTTGTCCCATACTCTGCATAATAAGTGATTGAATCTCAGCTAATTAGATATTGGGTAATCAATCATTGCCAACAAGGCACTTGGCTGGTTGGCTTAGGGGACTCTCCCTTTGCGTGTGCCCGTTGTCATAAAATAAATTAGAAATAAAAATTATTTTGTGTCAGCCAAAAGGTAATTCCCACCAGTGAGCCGTCTAACCACTGCCTTTATGCAAAAGAGACACATGGACAGGAGCAGAGGGGAGGGGGCTGTGTCCGAACCAATTACTGAAGAATTGAGTTGAGGAATTTACATAATAAATGAAGCAATGAAATATTGATATATTTGCTTGGAACAATGTTTTACCGTGCATCAACATACATCTGACAATATGCCTACACAGAGACAAGCATTTATAACCACTTCAGCTTAAGTAAATATACCTTATAGTTGAATGTTGTGACTGGAACTGTTTAAATATTGGCCCTATAGTGTATAGTATTTCATGCAACAGAGTCCCATTTTGAAACTACTGGGCCAGTGACAATAAAACACAGGTTTTAGTGCCATACCCTGTTCTCACCTTGCCTCTTCACACTGTCAAAATGTCATTGGCACACTTTCTGTTTTGAGTTGAGCCAACACTCCAGAGATACAATGTTTGCTCCATGTACTTGTAGTTTTCTCAACACCTGAGGTAGCCATGGTGTGATGCACAATGACTGCCACTGCTAACACTGCAAGGGTACTCAAGAGCACTAGACAGATGAAGGGATGGAGAAACAAGAGTGATAATAAAACACAGGCAAAACATTTAAATAAAATGTGGAGTAGAAAAGAAGTTAGAAGAGAGAGTTTATTTTTACATCAGTCTGAATAGAAGTCACCAGCTGGGTCTCAGTCTCTCAGCAGTGTGTCGTGGCTTGTCACCGCCACAGCCACCGAGACAGCTACAAGTTTACAACAGCTGCTGACTAATGTTTGATCAGTGATAAAATATGCTGGGCTGACAACACCAGGCTGCCCATGCATTTGTGGGGGCTTTGTGTATTAAAAATTCAGTGCTTGGCAAGTATAAAGGGCCTCATGGTCTCAGTGCTGCCACGGCTGATCCCTACCCACTCTGTCTCCCCAAAGGTATACGTGGGGACAGCGACAACTTCACAAGATGTCAAAAAGCATCCGTGTGTTGTGTTCACCGAGTGAGACTAGACTAACCCACCTTCACGACAGCTTTGGTAGCAGAGGGCCACTGCTGCTGCGGCCCTTATAGAGTCACTGTAGAGAAGTTGCTACCAATGAGAGTAAATAAACGTAAAAGTATCTATGATGAAGCTTTTTCAATCATTCGCATTGAAGGTTGTGGGTGACAAAAGCCTATCCCCGCAACTTTGGGTCTTAGGCGGGGTACACCCTGGACAATGGCTAATTAGTTGCAGGGCACGATACACAATGACAGATTCACTCTCTAGGGCCAATATAGAGTCATGCATATCTTAGGAGGGTGAAAGTAGGCTGGAGTACCTGAAGAAACCCATGGTAACATGGAGAGGACATGCAGATTCCAGAGAGAGATACTGTGTGGCAGCTGGGCTTATTTCTGTATATTATATTGTATTATACTGTATTCTTAATTAGACATAAACATTTATATTCTAGCATTCAATCTGATCAGTCTTTTTTAACCAGGTATTTCTTGCTGTCTGTTTAGCGTGGTGAAGCCAACAACAATGTGGGCATGCCAAGGAGAGTCTCTTGGTAAATGTCAACTGTCAGACAATTGAAACCCCCTCATCAATCGCCCTGCCATGGAGCTCTCTGGGCAGCCAACCCCCCTCACAGGAACAACCGGGGAGATAAAGGCAGGAAACGAGTGCGGCACAATGGCACCGAATTACCCAAGGAAGAAGTCATGGTCAGAAAAAACGCAGAAGGGAAGAGCCAATGTGAGCGAATCAGATTTCCTTCCCAAGTGACAAGCTCCTCTGACAGTTTAGTTACTGGCACTATATGAGCAGTAGAGCTATGATTGCCAGAGTGCATTAGAGGCCTGTGTGTAATTTGACATCTCAATATTGAAATAGTAATGCATCCTCACACAGCATAATTTGCCGCCTGGTAATTGGATTCCAAGCGTGTGTGGCGCAGGGAGCCGAGATGTCCTTGCAAACTTGATAATGCTGCGTCATACTAGCAGTGGAGCCTTTGGGTGGACATGTTTGGAAAAAAATATATTAAAATGTTTGGGATGTTGTCTATTTTTCTAGAGTGTACAAGACAAGTACAACAACCTGATAGACACCAATGCAAACGCCCCATAAAAGATGAAAAACTGCATTAAAATGGTCTGTGCCTCATTTTGTTCTAGTTTGTGCAGAGTTTTTTTAATTGAGAGGTTATAGTTTTGATATCAATATTTTTATTTAGTATTTATTTGTCTCCATGTGTGCTGATTTGTGCTGAAATAATGTTTGGGCTTGTTTAGTCGCTAAGAGCTTCCTTTTCAACATCATGTCATCAGCTCTACCCTTTCTTTGCCCAAACTGAGAACAGTGTGACTCCTTTGTGCTATATTTGTCCTGGTATTACTGATATTACAGGATTTGCACAGTAAAAATGTTCTAAAGTTTTGAAGACATCAGTAATTATTTGTCGCACTGCTCTTTAGTCTTTCCTTGTTTAGTTTAAGCTTCTTACCGATCTAAATAATTCAGCTCAGGCAAGAATCAGCCTTCGGGATCTTACAGCATACTTAACAAGCCAAAAGGAGCAGGACAAGGGACAGAAGGCCAAGCTTCAATTAGGTCTTTTGTTACAGACAATAGCGTGACACATTTAGTTTGCTACAAAGGTCCTGTATTTTGAGCCATCAATTTTGTACCTGGCTCTTTCACTCCTTCCATTTCAACTCTTCTCATGTTTTTTTGTTTTGGCTAACGCTGTTGACGTCTACAGCCCACTCCCTTTCCCTGCATTCTTTTATTGTTCAAACACGAGCCGCAGGTATCGGGTGCATTTGTGTGTGTGTGTGTGTTTATGTGCTTGTGTGTGCGTGCCCAAAGTTCGGAGTATTGAGTTCCCTGGGATCCTGTGACAGTGGAGCTGCTGATTCTTTCTGGGTTGCCGAGATACAGACGACTAATTGGATGAGGTGTAAGTCAAGCCAAGCGGGCCTCCAACTTTGATGCGACCAAAAAAGAATGAGAGAAAGACTTTGAGGGGGTTGTACCTAGCTCCACCTGTTCACAGATGCACACACACACTTTTGTGCTAAGCTAATGGTCAAGTCCACTTTGTTTATGGGGCGTCATGAATTTTGCAGTAACTTCTTTGGTTTCTTTATGTTTGGGTACTTGCGTTGTTCCTTGTTTGCAGGTCATTGTATGCGGTAGATGTAAGGGTAATTGAGCAAAACCTAAACAGAATCTAGTTTATTGGGATACTCTACTACTGAGAAGCTGGAAAGACACATTTCTAGAAGCAGAAATAGAAGGGTTTAAATAAAAACTCACTGAAACGTGCAAATACTAAATACTATATGTTTTGACAAAAAGTGAGACGTAAAAGAATAAAAATTGTGTATAAGGAGTGGGGCGTATGGGGTGAAGTTACAACAACAGCTGGTGTATTCCGGGATGTTGGCCAGGATGTTGACACACTTATTCACCTCCCATCTGTTTCATATTATATACAATAGCTTATCCACATTGCCTTTTGCTCTCATTTGCCGCCCTTACCGACTGTAATGTATACTCGTCATGCAGGCTATTCTAAATTCTGACCCTAGAGCATTTCTTTTTTAACTCGGCCCAAAAATAGCCCGGTATGAGCATTGATACTGGGACTCTGCTGTCCTTAAAAGACGTGCATCAAATGTAAAGGTAAATCATGTCAAATAGATGAATGAATTGGAATGAATTGTCACAACTAAAAATGATTGTCTAATACGCCATACTCCGTCAGGGTGAAATTATTGAAATGAACCCTGGTGTGTACAACGGATTACTTTGGTTTCCACATCTTAATGCCACATTGTTTGTGCCATACTGAATATAACTATAATAGTACTAGTTCTATTCATTTCACAGCATTTTGTTTTCCAATGGTAAATGACACAAAGCTATTGTATGTTGTGAAGGAGGCTGACATATCCCATTTTGTTAAATAATCCTTTTAAATGTGTGACATCATTTACTTGCCATAATCCCCAAAATCCCCTGGAACAATAGCAGGGGGCAAAATAGGAAGAATGTCAATTCACACCCTAAAATGAAATCATTAGAACTATAATATTGTGAGAGGAAATTCGATCATATATATATATACAGTATGTATATATTATATTTAAAATGTTATAATCTAAATGACAAAAACAAAGACATGAACAAGGACAACAGAGAAAACAAACTGTAAAACATTCTACACAGAGGACAAAAAATACCAAAAACAGTAAAAGATTTTTTTTAAATTTTATTTATACACATTTTTCAGTTTATATATTTGTATATATTACAGCAGTATTAAAATAAAAAACTACATTTTTTACTCTTTTACTATTAGTTTGACTCTTACTCTTATGCTTACTCTCTTACTTGAGTACATTTAAACAGTACTCTTACTCGGGTACATTTGAACAGTTCTCTTACTCGAGTACATTTAAACAGTACTCTTACTCGAGTACATTTGAACAGTACTCTTACTCGAGTACATTTGACCTCTGGCTTTACAACTGGTGTCACCACTCCACATTGTTGAAGAGCTACTTACCCTTTTGCTATTCACACTGCTTTCATCTTAATTGTGGGGCAATCATTGGAGTGGCTGTAGGACTATAGGGACTTTTTGATTTGGGTGCTGTGTATTAGCTTGAAGTGTGTGGTCCTCAATCCTGTGATTAATTGGGGTCAGTCTTTGCCAAGTCTACGCCTCTCTTTTTTCATCAGTTACAAGAGCCTCGGGTGAACACACAGAAAGGACACGTATGTATGCATAGTATGTGTTAAAGAGCAGGTTTTTTTATTCAGGTTTAAATATAGTTCAGTGAGTGGCCTGCAATTTGGGCTTCTTGATATGTTTGACTATAATTTGTATTAACCACACCACATTGCTGCTTTACTTCAGCCCATTACAGAGCCGTATGTCCTGAGAAGTGAAAAGAGAGCTGTTTTTATTTTCATAATTATATTTCCTATTTGTAATTTTTATATTACCAGTGAATCACCTCATGTAAGCTAATATCCGCCCACAGTCTTCCGAACACATTGCAAATTAGGACTGTCAAATCATCCTTTGGCTTTTGTGTCTTAGTCCCTGATTAACTTTATATTAATTAGTGAATTATATTAGTGATTATGTGCTCATCAAGTCAGGATCCCCTTCTGCGCCAGTGGCAGCCCACCTACTCGCCAATAATATGGAGGTTATTAGACAGACAGACACACACACAGAGAAAGGCAGTGTGTGAAAGTGATCGAAGCGTGGCGTACTCTGTACAGTAGAGGGTGTTTTCTGGAGCCTCAGACAGAGGGCAGTCTTGTGTCAGCTACTTCTGGTTTTCCTTCTCTCCATAAGGTATAAAGCAATGAACTGTTCATACTGAATAATTCTCAGTTTTTAAATTATATTCTGCCTAGAAAATTTAATTGTACATGTTAAAAATGTAAGTCCATATGGTATTCTCTAAAATGTGCCCTGAATGTGTCACAAAACAGGATTGCACAAATTGTTGTATTTTTAGGTATAGGTGCTATAGATTTATTTGCTTCTAAAACTTCATAATTTGCAATAGTCATATTCATTATCAACATCTATGGCTTTGTTTATTGTCAACTAAAATATACATAGACAATAAATAAGGTAAAAATGTGGCTGCTAATGTATCAATAGTGGTTGGACAACTGGAGAAGAAAGCCTAAAAAAAGTCAAAAATATTATAAATAAATAATAGAATAATATCATATTTACACTTTACACAGGTTGGTTTGAACGTTTTCAGCAGGTTATTATTAGGTTCCTTTTGTTTCATTCTTATGGGCAATTCATGCACAATATAACAAAGTCTGATACAAAAACATTTCACTATATGCCTTTTATCTTCCAAATTACTTCATCTCATTGCAAGAAATTACAAGATGATTTGTCATAATACCCAGTCAAGACAAAGAAAGACACATAATAGAGCAGGAACAGTGGTGAGAGAAAGAGATGAGTGACCAGAGCGCTTTCTCCTCCATCAGATAAGCACACAATACGTGAATGAACACATGTTTTCAACTGTAGATTATGACAGAGCACTGTTATTTCCTGTAAGAATACACTTTCAATTTCCTGACCGGCACTTTAGTTTTATTACATTGATAACGCGATAGCATCGGGCCTGTAGCCATGGGGACAATATCACACTTTTTACAATAGAATAGACTGATAAGGGCGGATGATGTGGGGACAGAATAAAAGAGAGACAGGGTAAGAATTGAGAGAACAATTATGTCTGGGTTCAGCCGGCAGGATAATTACCACTACTATTATTTGACTATTAGTTACAAGGGACCATGTTATAATCAGTCATCCAATTATTAAACATGAGCCCTTCTTTTGGGGGGCTCAGCCTCTTTGGAAACTATTAAAAGCTATTTTGTGAGGCTTTGTAGACAGATATTATGTCTTTTTGGTTAAACTGATTGGACTTGGACAGTGGACATCTTTCTCAATATGGGATTGAATATTACTCAGATACAAAGGCATGGCTGTCCAGTGTCCTCAAGTCCCCCCAGCCACCAGCTCTATAGCTAATGTTTCCACAGTGGCCCACATCATCAGGTCCTGATCCCCACTTAGAGCTATTGAAGTCAATTTGTTGTTGCCAATATAAATTTAGTAACTTGTAATATCCAGCGAGCAAGGCGGGGGAGGCTACAGGCACAGGCTAAAACTCAGTTCACATTTGACCCCTGATAGAAGCCTTTGTTAGCTTAGACATTGAGCTGCCAATCACAGCAGACTTCTCATTAAATTGACTTGTATAACCAGTAGGTGGAAACTAGACCATCCTTTAATGTTTTAAATGAAACACCTTTTCAAGAAAAATAATGAGTTTCAATTAGAAAAGCTTTCAGTTTAAATCCAATTGTAAAGTGTGCAATGTGTAAATACATGTATATGTAATGAAAGGAGGCTGGGACATCATCTGGGCAGTGGGTTAGTTAACACTAACACATCTCTTTGTCCATGGGCAGTAGTCCACAGACAGACACAGTGGGTCCAGTATGATTCACCCTGAAGCACTTGACATTTCACACAGACGGATAATTACATCACCATTACCTTCAGAACACTTTTTATATTACCTAAGCTGAAGATAGCTCCTGACATAGACTTGTCAGACTGGGGAAAGCATGATTAGTATGTTTTTTCCTCTAGTGTCTCTGTACATCCCTGGTTTGAACACATTTTCATGTGTGTGTGTTAATATGAAGCCAACATATGAGAAGTGGATGGATCGCTTCAGGCTCAGTGATAGTGTTGTTGATGTTGGATAAAAAAGAGAAAAAAAGGGAAAAGAGCTTATTATTACAATGAGTCAATGTCAAGGGGAGCGGTGCTGACCTTTTCAAGTCTTTCCCTGGCAACTATTAAAAAATGTATCAAGGTGGTGGGCGTATGTGGGTGGTAGTGTTTGTGTGGCAATGTGCACATTTTTATGTGTGAGCAAGACTACAAGGTAGTGACATAAAGCAGTCGCTAAAAGCTAAGGTTAATGGATTGACTGTTACCTGTTGGTAGGGTTTAACATTGGCCAATACACAAGGGGAATCATCTGTGGCTAAATCAACAGCCTAGCACTTCTGCTGCTGCTAAATGAACAAAGCTATGGCTTGTTTGTTTTAGGAATTTTGGAGGTTTATCTGAGTCAAGGATACAAGGTCAAGACACAGCCTTTAATCACTGTACCTCAAAGTGATGGCTTTATCCTCAGCTGGTGGGTGGGGTTTTCACAATAGACCAAAGTGCACATAATCCTGAAAACACATTAGCACCACAGACACCTGCCATGTGGTCAAAACTAATCATTTAATTGTGCTGAAGCTATACACAATGCAATCCTGAAATTCACTTTTGACCATTAGCCTGCTAGCAGTTTTGTCATTAGGCTTTTAGAACATTTCTGCATCTCTCCATTCTCCTACAATATATTGATATAGAACAAATCATTTTACTGTTAACTCTCCATTTCTAATCTGGTTGCTCTACATCCAAGAAACCAGACCTACTATTTCACACCAGCTTTCTCCAGAGTCACTGCTCAGCCCTGATAAATGAGGGGATTAGTGACTGGTACACTTTATTAAAAAGTAATAACATTTTTTGTTGGCACCCTTCACACGGTAAGGAGTGCCATGAATCACAGGATATTGGTTGTCTGTATCTGATGAATGCATCGTTTACCAGCCGGCGAATTATTTAGTAGCAGCTATTAATTTAAATCACATTTATCTCTTCATTGGAGCTGGGGTGGGTAAAACACATGCTCTGCAGGGAGGAGAATTCAAGAATCACACTGTATTATAATATGACATCCAATTCAATTCTGAAATATAAAGCATGTGTGAATCAACAATACAATTTTACCACAACATGTCAATAACACACATCAGTTTTACATTTAGAAAGAGGCTATATATGGCATGTCTATAGTTTGTATGTCTCACCTCAAAGTATGAAATGTTGGTGGTCTCTCATTTCCTTTTTCCTGCACAAGGGTTTAAAGGTTATCCAAACCAAATACTGACACATGTAAACACATAAAGACCTCACCCAGACATTCAATCAATTTTCCAATACAATAACAATGTTTGGAGAGAGTAATCTGCCTATGGCCAGGAAAGTTGTGTGTGAGAAGGGTCAGAAAAATATGTTTAGATACTTTATTGCCTTCCTATGGCAAAGTTATTAGCCACTAGTGCTATATATAATAAACCATTAGAGGAAATCTGGTCATAACAATTAGGATACAAGTGTCTGTGGAAAAAGATGTGTGTGTGTAACATGATAATGGTCTAACTCTGGTGAAAATAACTTCTGGATGACCTTTAAGACCGCAAATCCAAATTACCAGTTCTCTCATAAACAACCTGAAGCCCATATTTATTCTAAGTCTGGCTTAAACTTCATTAAATAGAGGGATAGAGGCATTTAGGCTTGAAAGTTGTGCACCTGAGGCTTAAGCAGATCTCATGTCATGTTTGCTTAACCTTCCTGTGGACTCCAAAGGTGCGTCTAGTAATTGAAACATAACAGAATTAAGTTACAAATGTCTAACAGGGCTCTGTGTGTACAGTAGAAGCCAATACACTGCTGCGCTTACCTCATGTTTTCATTTAATTAGTTTTTCATTTGGCACTCAATGCCTTGTGTCAATATGGGCAAACAAGTAGGTGTGGATTTTCAGTGTGCATAAGTTACATCCAAATATACAGTATGTGCTAAGGGTCAAAAAGGCTTATTAATGTAAGCACTAACCAGTGGAATCCAGCATGTGACACTTTACATTGAAATACACCTTTCCATTGTTTTTATATGTTATAGATGTAACCATTGTTTTATATGGTTATAGATGTGACTATTGTTTTTATATGATTATAGATGTGACTATTGTTTTTATATGGTTATAGACCATTGTTTTTATATGGTTATAGATGTGACTATTGTTTTTATATGGTTATAGATGTAACCATTGTTTTTATATGGTTATAGATGTAACCATTGTTTTTATATGGTTATAGAAATGACTATACATGAACACAACTATTTTTACTTTAGGAGGAAGACTTTTTCTTTGTACCAAAAGTTGTAAGATTTTCTTGTTTAACACATTTGACTGTTTCTGACCTCACATTGTTTGAATAGTTGTTCCAGTTGTTCCAGACGTTATAGATTGTGTTATGTGATAACAGAATAGAGAACAGATAGACATCTTACAAAAACATATCAGGTTTAAATTGCTGTCTTCTCAATGTAACTTTTGGAAAGTTGACTTGAGTTGAAAAGTGTTGGCGGATTTTAGGTAGACTAGTTATATCTCTATTCTTCCTGTACTGTCATTCTATCCTGATGATTAATGTAAAAGGCGCTGACAGGATTCCAGGCTACATGTCCCTCCTGGGCACCCTGATAATCTGCATGCTTGAGGTGGTTGTGGGAGCTGTCCCAGGTGAAGAGCCCGAGGGGCTGGGGTGTAGAGCCTTCAGGCTGCCCAGGTGTTCACAGTTATTACCTGTCCTGAGAACAGAACAAACAGCACTGTATGTAATGTTGCATTTAGGATCACCTTGTGCTCTGTCACAGTCACATGTATGCTCAACCTTTTCCACATTTTATTTAAGAAAAATAATCACACTTTCCAAAATCAACTTCACTTTTGACATTTTGGCTAAATCCCACTGATTATAATGTTAGGCCTATACATTTATATTAGTTTCCAGTATTTATCAATGTCACTGATTTGATTAACTAGAAACCAATTGAACAGTAGTAACATTAATGGTATAGTAAGTGTAAGGTGTGATAGCAGACAGAAAAGCAGAATAATTTCAAGGGCACAAAGCCGACACTAGATGGCTGCAGATAATGGTGAAAAGGCTCTAATGATACACACAAACTGTAGAGTCTGCACTGACGGGAGGTGTGAGAGTAATGTGTGAAGAGGAAGACTGAAACAGATTTAAAGGGAGGTCTATATGAGAAAAAATATTATGAACAAAGATTTGTAAGCATTCATATCTGTCTGTATTTAGCATGTTTATAACCATTATTCAATACCACACGTTACTAAGACAAGCCAAAACTGGAAGGAGCAAACTCATATTCACTTGTATTGCATTATTAGCCACTTTGAGACTGCGCATGGGTTTCTAGGCTCATATCATATAGGTGGTAGATCTCTTTGGATGTGAAGACATTAAGCTATTTCACAATCAATAGAGCACTCTGAATACATTTTATTGGGTGCATTACATCTGAAATGAATTGTGGAGCTCGACCGAACCCAATTGGATGGGTGATGGAATATCTGTGAGCTTTTGTCTGACAATTGGTTATATTTCCCGAACATGTAGATTAATGGCGCTCACTGTGGAGCCACATCGCAAGGCATTCATTACACACACACATGCACAGACTCTTCATTTTCTTCCATTCAGGCCTCAAAGGGAGCTGCAGCATGGGCCCATTGATTATCTAAAAGGCGAGAGAAGGATCATAATCTCACCAGGGTCCTGGGGGGGTGGGAGTTGGGGGTAGTGGTCCACAATATACTTTAAATATGCTCTTGGTGTCTCTGAAATATTTATCACTTTCAAGAACGCAATTGGTGCATTTGCTTGGCGTTTATAGCATTTTTCTTCATGGCTACTGTGGGAATAAATGGGAAATTGTGGGATTATATAGGTTACGTCTTTATCTGGAATGGCTTAGACAGGCTTATTAAAGGATGCTGTGTTATGTACAGTAGTGGGGAGTCTTGTCTAAAGAGGAGATCACACTATGAACGTCCACTATGAGATTGGCCTTATAAACTGTGAGCTATAGGTAATCTAATATATTTTCATGGCCAAGGGACTTCTAGTTTTATTAATGATTCGTGATTTCAGGAAAGCTATTTCTATTATTGAGATAAAGAGTGGTTAAGGCATGGTGCAATCTACAAAAACACGCTTCCCTGCTCTTTATACACATGACAAATGGGCCAAACTCAGTCATACCATCCTCAGTAAAAATATGCGTTTTATTCCATTTGGGTCCATAATAAACAAAATTCAAAAATAAAACTGACAATGCTACATAGCTGATTAGTACTTTGTTGATGATATGCTTAAATCTGACACTGCTGCTTTACAAGAGTGGAATAACAAGTTAAATTTAAATGCCCCTGATTAGGATTGCAATACTTTTTGGGGAAACTACAAAGGCATGTTCATTACAATGGCAAACAACATCCAGCTATGTCTGATCTGACATTGATAGGCTTTGTTCTTAATAAAATGCAAAACTAACAATGCAGTACTGGAGCAGATTCAGAGAAAACACACAGTCCTCCTTTCAATTCAAATTAAGAACAAGACAAAGGAAGGTTCCACTGGGATGTGCGATCCTCTTCTCTGGATAGGAACTGATTAGAGGAGCTGCCTTTAGATATAAATAAACTCAATTATACAAAGATGGTATTGTACAGCTGTGTTTGGGAGATATAGTGAGCCTTCAAAAGTGAGCCCTTCTTGACTAGTTAATTAATTTCCATATGCTGTTTGCACTTTCCAAAACTATTTAAGAAAAGCAATATTTGTATACACGGACTCAATACAAAAAAAGTTCAGATTTGAAGATTGATGGTTATAATTGATGATCCAGTTTGAAGGTTAAAAGTCCAGAGCTTCTGAACAAGTCAGCAGACAACAGACCACACTGTACTGCTCTGTATTCAGGCAGAAATAACTCCACTGAGAATAATATATTTATCTGCTGATGTTGGAAGTGGGGCTCCTCTAGGGCTGGCCTGGGGCCCACAACCGAACACAGGAGCACAGGAAGTGTCTCAGCACTGCTGCTGTGTATATACAACACACTGTGTACCCTATTCTTATTTGTTTCTTTTATTATATTCTTCTGTATTATGTATGTATGGATGATTGAATGTTTATTGACTATTGAAGATTGAGATAAATGACTTTATGTTTTTATTGCTAACTTATTAAAGATGATTTTTTAAAACTGTACTTATAACATCACTTCATTAGCACTTTGGTAAAGGACTGTACAGTATGTGTGATCTGTGAGTGATTTAAATGCCCATTGTTCACACATACCTTTCTCACTTCACACTTGGCCGCCCACAGAGATAGGGAAACTGCCTTAATTCATCACCACGGGACTTCTATATGCCCCGCAGCATAATAATAAAGTATGCATATGACCTATGTTAATTAAGGATATATTCTTTAATATTAACACACTGTGGTCAAGGTAAATGAGTTAATTTAATTAAATGCTCTCACGTTACTCTGGTTCTGCCTCAGTGCCATTACACCTTATTGTGAATTACTCATTTTTAGACCACTTCTGTATCAAAGATTAAGCTATAGGCGTTTTTATAATTTCATTTAAATGTCTGTGTATCCTAAATGTATTTTCTATTTTATAATAATTATTTTGTTTTTAGATTAGAATTTGAAGTTCAGTATTATTATTCTCAAATTGAACCCCTTTTGGCATCAGTCTTGACCTGACCTTTGACTTGATATGACCTGAACCCTCTTCTTTGTTAAGCACAATTGCCTTTGTCAAATTACTTGAACAAACTGTACCACAAATATCTACATTTTAAAATACCAATGTTCTTATGTGTGTTATCACAACTCAAGTTTAAAATAAGGTATAGCATATAGTCCCAACATTTTAAATATTTGACTTTTGTAATTTCACCACCCAAAAAGTCAAATATTCCTCACCTTTTGTGACTAGTCTATTGGTTTGCGATGGTCTCTTCTCTCTCCACTACATTTGCCACCTACCATCTTATTACCCCTGAGAGGTTACATGAATGATCCTTTAAGCCAGGTGAGGAGAGGGAAGGACAACGGTGATATCCCAACACAGGTTTGGGTTTCCAGACTGGTCTCGAGTTTTCTCTACGTCATGTTAACACTGGCATCCGATACGCCGGGCAAAGTACACATATTCATTACAAACAACTGGTACAGCTTCTAACACCCCTAGCTAAGATCCAGGCCTAGATAATAGACCAGGGAGAGGCAGAGGATGTCTTGTTGTTGTCTAAGCACCGTCATTATAACATTTAAAGGACAAAATAGGATTGCATGACTGTGTTGGGCCTGGTTACATTGTCAGGAATCTTTCATAGAACACCCAGCCAACACTCCATCATTCAAGTTAACGGCGATCAACTTGCACAAGCTTAAGGAGGAGGCAGGCTGGCTAAGGGTCATGTGACAATTTCCAAGAGGGGTCCTGCCTCTTTGTTTAATGTCAAGAGCGAGGCAGTCCATATGTCGGTTGCTACAGTTACCACTTTCTCTTTTTCACAATGTGTCCATTCATTTTCCACATCGGTCTCAGGGTCAGATATCGGGAAACCAAATCACATCATGTGGCTTAATGAGAAAAAGAAGAGATATGAAAAAATAATGTAACAAAATAAACCAATTAACAAAAAGTTTTTCTATTTTTACTCAAATTACCCATTCCTATGTGTCTTAAATGTCTTATTTGCAACCCATATATTTGATTTAGTAGGTAGCCCTCAGAGCAATGTGTGTTATATTAATATTTTGAAAATCTGTTATTTTGTTTTGACTTTATTTGAACTGATATTATCATTAAACTGTGCTGTCCTGTATTAAAGCCTATTTATGATTATATTAAAGTGTACTTTGAGCAGACATGGTTTTACATCAAAATGATCTGAAGTATCTTTGATTTGGAAAAATAAATATATATCAAATCAATGAAATAAGTGGAGCTATAGTCTTATATAATATTGCAGCTGCATCTTGAAACAAATTACCTGTATTCATTTTTATTGTCTACATGCTTTTGTAATCCGCCTAAGAAAATCAAGACCTGGAGAAGTCAAAACAATTACTCACTGAACAGGCTGATATAGCAGCAGCCGCCTTCCTCAGGAAAAGTGCATTTGTGCATATCTATGCATGGTTGGTCAGCCATATAGATGCTCATCTGTGTCTTTCATCAACTTGACAGCTTTTTTCTCCTCACAAAGATAACATTTATTATAAGCGTAAGCAATACATATAGGCCCGGAGTAAGTTTGTGGCACATTGCCGCACCTCATAATCATAGCTGTCTGCAGTTAAGTATCCCCCATGATCTATTGACTCCATTTTTATTCACTACATTTCCAGCCTGGTAGGTAGAGGGTGTCAGTTAAGTGTAGAATGCAGAGCGGTTATAATTTACATCAACATAACAATCATTCTGTTTTAGTAATTTGTTTCAATGTAAGTCATATTTCAGAATTAAAAATAAATCATTTCAAAATTTGAATGTGATCTTTAGATATATTACATTATAATACATACATATTTTATCCTTATAACTTGTCTGTCCTGTCTGTTAATATATGTTTTTTTTAATTGGATGATATGAACTGTGAATTGTCGAGATAACTGGTGTAAATTATTTTTTAAATAGGTCCCAGGAATGGTCCAATATGTAAAGAAATAGACAATAAACACATATAATAATGATAAACTCACCATTGTGTTCTTTGCTTTTATTTTATTTTTTGTGTTAAGCTGTGATACAACATTCCCCAGCACATGTTGCCCATTGTTACACATTGTTATGCAAATCAAGCCTTAAGAGAGATGAACCTACAGTGGGGAAAAGCACAAAAATAACCTTGAGGAAATTAATGTTTTATTAATTATGTCTAAGATAAACTATAATAAGGCTAATTCTGCTTCTTTTTGTAAAATAAACACAAGAGAAATTATATCTCATGAGACACGACCACAATTTTTAATTCATTATGAAATTAGCTTTTTCATGCTAACTGCCGTATCGCCATGGGATTCATATTGTGTTGGTTTGTCTTCTCATATTTTAATCACTCTTTGGGAAAAAAAGCTCTCTCTTGCCCCCAAGCTTTATGCTAATATTTATTTTGGTTTATATTACTGTACTATTTACTACAAGTGCTTCCAGGCCATGCAGATTCTCAAGTTTCACATTGTTTTCTTCCTCTTTCCTGTTTATTCACAGTAAGATCATTTTTTAAAAGATAAAACTGCTAAGTTTTAATAAGACCCCCCTAATCCTAGTCACCTTATTCACTTATTTGACTAATATTTCAATTAAAAATACTGAAATATTGAACGGAAAACTCCCAATAATGATAATTAGCTTAAAAACAATTGTTGTATTGTTTTACCTTGTAATTGTCTGCATGTGTATTTTTCATTTTAAGTTAATGTCTTTTTAAAGTATTAATGTAGACACTCCTGGGCCCTTTCGTGGCCCCCTAGGGCCCGGACCCCAGTTTGGGAACCACTGCCTTTAGCTATAAGTGCTCATTGTCATAATACAATTATTAAACAGTCACAAAACCAACAACATAATGTTTTTGTGGGAACAGCAGTGGTATTTTCTCCACTTGTCTAAGTGTATGTATGTATTCTGCAAGTTTTGTCCAAGTCGCCACACTACACTTGGCTCCTGATGTTGGCAGTAATCAATACAGGCCTGAAATCACCTACAGTCAGCCATCTCCCATACTGCCTGTTTAGTCCGGCACTTAATAATGAATTAGATCCCCCTTACAAATGCAGCAGCGAGTCTCTTTACTCTTCTCAAGCAAAGACACACATACATTGTACCAATTACTACATGCATTTATACTACTCGAGTTGTAGATTTTCCTAAATATGGTGAGAATTATTCTTGCCCTTACTAAAAGACAAAAACCTACAGGCAGCTCTGCACCCAATATTTTTAACCTTACCCCCTGCTGGATAGCAAGGCAAAAATGAAAAGTAGAAGATAGATATATCTATATATCTATATATATATATCTATATCTATATCTATATCTATAGATATATCTATATCTATAGATATATCTATAGATATATATATATATATATAAAGTGTCCAGCTCCTGAGAAGGCCAGTGCCTCAGCTAATAGACCTACTCAAACGTGTAAATGAAACTCTGGGCAAGAACAGTAAAAACAAACCTTTAAAAGTCATGTTGACATAATAGGGATCCTTTAAGGCTAACATTTCTTTTACATTTGCTAATCACTGATCAATTATTCAAAAGGTCCCTGGCTTCCTGCGACATATGGCAGCTGTGGAGTATTTGCATGTTTGTAAGCATGTCTAGGTTCATTCATGTGTGCCCTTGAATGACATCTTTTTATCTACTGTTCAGGTTACAATCTCCTTATCGCCCAGGCCAGTAAATGCTATAAGGAAAGTTACATTTCGGGATTTGACTTCTGTTCTTTTTGTCCCACACCTCCTGCTGTCTAAAGGCTAGAGAAAGTCTAATGCTAGTTATAGCAGCCAGCCAAGTAATTTGCTGTGTAAGTTGACACGATGGTTATCTCTGTACAGGGCACCTTTCATTTCCTCCCAGTCAGGCTTCACCTCGATTCATGCTGTTGTTATCTTTGTGGCGAGGTCTTTTGGTAATTTGTTCAGCATGGGTTGACTCACTAAAGGTCTCCGGTTCCAACCTAACCACCCAGACTCACAGCTAATTTATTTATCTTCTATAGAATTTAATAAGTGGCATGTGTTGTATCTTTTATATCACTAAATCAAGCATGATAGTAAGGAATCTTCCGTGACAAAACATTATATAACCATTACATAACTGTGTGCTGCATCAAACACTGGGGTAAATGTGTGATGTGAACTCCTTAGATAAGCTTTTTGTGTAAAGTGTGTCAAAAACAAACATTACACTCACTGTCCACTTTATTAGGTAGACCTTGTACCTAATAAAGTGGGATCTTGTGTGGATCTCTGCTGCTCTAGCTCACAACTTTTATGTAGTTTATGTTTTGTGATCTTCAGTTTAATTCAATTTTATTATTATAGCCCTATATCACAACAAAGTTTCCTCAGAGGGCTTCACAGAAAGAGATGTATGTAAACAATAAACAAGGTCATTGCAAACAATAACAAAGTTAATAGACAATCAATAAACAATAAACACACAAACAAAAGGACTGTCTCAGGACGTCCCCTGTCCTTAGACCCTCCATCGCGGTCAGGAAAAACTCCAAAAAACCCATTTATGGGAAAAAGAGAAACCTTAGGGAGAACCACATGATAGAGGGATCCACTCCCAGCACGGACAGGCTATAGATGTGTCCAGGACTGATGGATGAGGTCCTTGTGCTGAGAGAGCTCAATATGTGTGTGTGGATGCAGCAGGTTTAGTGGTACATCCATGTTGAGTTTACTGTACATTAGCACCACAATTAGAAATAGATGTAATAATAATAATACAGTGGACTACTTGCAAGTATCTTTTTTTTAATTGAGACAAATGCAAGATATGAGATATTGTCAATATCGTATGCTTCTTCAGTTCATAATGTTTGCGTTATCTTCTGCACAATGTCTAATCAGTTATGAAGGCATAAATAAGCCACAGATGATGCACAACGGATCTGTGAAAGTACAGTTCAGTCTGGGGTCAGCAGTCATGTGCATCTCTCCATTTCCACAAGTGACGCTTTTCAGCATTGTCCTAGACTTTCTCTTGCTGTGAATCCTCAAAGACTTCTATAAAAGACCTTCTTACAAACACAAATAACATGCACATCTGTGTTTATACCACTTATTTCCAAAGCAAACGCTGTCTGCCTTTATTTATAGGACAACTTCCAAGGCTGACACTTTTTTAATTAATAGTACTTTGTGATACCTACCTGCCATCTCGTCAAAACAAAGCAAACATAATTCGCTGCCATTTTAAGCGAGTCTTTGAGCCAATTTGACAATCTCTTAAGAGTGATACTATGACTGTGATAAGGTGTCCTTGTTAATGGCAAATACAAATGCCTTTTATTCTTCAGACTTCAATTTGTACAACTATTGAACAAATTGCCATTGACGCAAATCTTTGTGATACCATGTGTGCCCACAAAAAAAT